>CM046433.1:40501765-40806146 GCA_025506505.1 Flaveria sonorensis | reverse complement strand
ATATAGGGACTAACTATTGTCACGAACGGACCCTAGGGTGAATACGTTCCAACAAGATCTGTGTGTACGTCGTAGGTTTAGTTGTGAGGATCAGGATTACACGTGATATACTTGCTTATAAATGTATACACTCATGTCCTATAAACTATTACAAAGCATCAATTTTTATTTATTAAAACCTGCGAACTCACCAACCATGTGTTAACCTTTTTGAGCATATCTTTTCAGGTAACAACAATGATCAAGGATAGAGAGTTGATGCCTTAGTGATTACCCTAAGGGTTTCATAATAGACTTGCGCTAGCATTTCAAACATTTGTGTTCATTTTTATGTTTTAAATTATGGGAGTGATTGCCTTTACTGTTCCCGGGTTATGGGATTTAATTTGGACATTCTTGTTTGACTATGTTTGTTGTGGAATGACTAACTATGACACAAGTCTCCAGTTGTGTAGGTGACGTCATCACATACTTTTTCATCATTAATGCATCTCTATTAACTATCAATGTGTGATGACGATCCCTTCCGTTACATCCTCGTGTTTGCTATACCGGGGGTGTGTGACAATCTCTAAACCTTCATGCCTAAAAAATCCAATAGAATGAATCAAAACAACAACAATCTATCCACTTAATGCTTATTGAGTCCCAACGCAATTTTATAAGTTGCAAAAGAGCAGCAAAACACTCGTATTCTCTCAATAAGATTCAAGAACCACATTAATGTTACGAAATGAAAGTGATCAGATGTTAAAGATGAAACTCATGAGTGATCAATAAATAAGAAGTCAAATCAAGCTCACACGTACAAATAAATTAAATCTACTTGTATTTAACTCGAAATTGTGCAAGTACATATTTGCACATTCAAGTATTCATGAAAGCTTAAAGTTATACATCTGAAATGAACTACATATACATAAATGTTAAACACAAACAGTTCTAGCATGGAAATGTTTATCTTCTTGTAAAAACTTCAATCCCATGGATTTTTGGTTCTACAACCTTCTAAACACACTGCTGAACTAATTTAATCAAATCTAAGCATAATGATCACTAAAATCACACTAAAAATTAACAAATGAAACATTTGTAAATCTATTATTTAAATAGAAACGAAAATAGTAACACGAGACCACTCAACTCACCTTGAACTCGATTCACCCTGCCCAAACTCATCCAAAACACTCGACCACCATCTGTAACCCTCGTGCCTAGAAAATCAACTAAAATGAATCAAAACAACAACTATCTATCCACTGAATCCTTTATTTAGAGCCTACGCAACAATATAAGTTGCAAAGGAGCAGGAAACCACTCGTATTCACTCAATAAGATTCAAGAATCAAATTAAAGTTAAGGAATAAAGTGATCAGATGTCAAAGATAAAACTCATATGTGATCAACAAATAAGAAGTCAAATCAAACTCACAAGGACAACTAAATTAGAACTACTTGTATTTCACTAGAAATTGTGCAAGTAAATATTGCACATTCAAGTATTCACGAAAGCTTAACCTTGTACATGTGAAATGAACTACATATACAAAAACATTAAATACAATAGTTGTTGCATGGAAAGGTTTATCTTCCTATTAAAACCTTCAATTCCATGGATTTTTGGTTCTACAACCTTCTCAACACACTCCTGAACTTATGCTTTAATTTAATTAAGCATAATGATCACTAAAATTACACTAAAGATCACAAAGGAAACATTTGTATCTATTATTTAAATTGAAATGAAAAAAGGAACACGAGACCACTAACCTCACCCTTAAACTCACTTCACACTTCACTCATCCAAAACACTTGACCACCTTCTCTAAACCCTCGTGCCAAGAAAATTTACTAAAATGAATCTAAACGACAACTATCTATCTGCAAAGTCCTTTATTGAGCGCTAACGCAACTATATAAGTTGCAAGGACCAGGAAACCACTCGTATTCACTCAATAAGATTCAAGAATCAAATTAAAGTTAATGAATGAAAGTGATCAGATATCAAAGATGAAACTCAATATGTGATCATTGAATAAAGTTGCGGATTAAAAATGATCAAATGTCAAATATGATACTCAATGTTGCTATCATAAATAAGAAGTCAAATCAAGATCACATGACAAACTAAATTAAATCTACTTGTATTTCATTTGAAATTGTGCAAGTACATATTTGCACATTAGAGTATTCGTGAAAGCTTAACCTTATACATGTGAAATGAAATACGTACACAAAAGCAATAAATACAAATAGTTCTCGCATGGAAAGTTTTATCTTTCCGCAAAACCTTCAAAGATGAAAGTCAATGTGTGATCAATGAATAAGAAGTCAAATCAAGCTCAAAAGAACAACTAAATTAGATCCACATGTATTTCACTCGAAATTGTGCAAGTACAGATTTTCACATTCAAGTATTCACGAAAGTTTAAACTTATACATGTGAAATGAACTACATATAAATAAACGTTAAATACAATCAGTTCTCGCATGAAAAGGTTTATCTTCTCGTAAAAACCTTCAATCCCATGGATTTTTGGTTCTACAACCTTCTAAATACACTCTTGAACTAATTTAATCAAATTTAGCTTTAAGTATCACCAAAATCACACTAAAAAAACACAAACAAAACATTTGTATCTATTATTTAAATAGAAAGAACTAAGTTAGATCTACCTGTATTTGACTCGAAATTGTACAAGTACAGATTTGCACATTCAAGTATTCATGAAAGCTTAAACTATACATGTGAAATGAATTACATATATATAAACGTTAAATACAAATAGTTCTCACATGGAAAGGTTTACCTTCTCGTAATGTAACCCCGAAATTTTTGTCAAGTTAAAGAGAAGAAAGCAATAAGAAGGAAAATAAAAAGTATCTTGAAATAAAGGATAAGGTGCCAAAGTGGAGGGGGCCAAAGTCTAAAAGAGTACAAAATCCAATATTTTATTAAATAAAAGGGTATGGCCGCCCATTTAGAGTTCTCACTCCTGCTTTTCGACCAAAAGAACAAGACGGAAGAAGCATAAACTTTTCTCTCGGTTTCAAGAAGAAGAAGAAGAAGTTGTGTTTGCCTTTGGTATGTGTGTTCTTTGTTTGTATAATTGGCTCTGTTTTGTTGGGTACTTGACCATGAAACCGATTTTTGTGTCTATGTGTTTGGTTGTTTATTTTGGTGTGTTTTTAGGTGTTTGAACTCTTGTGCACTAAAGTTTGGAGGAATTTTACTTGTTGGCTACATAGGTGAGTTCTAGACCCTGGTTTTTATGTGTTTTAAACTTCTTGGGGCTGAAAATGAATGTTTCAAAAGGTTTTACAACTGTTTTATGTTTACCCGTATATGTGTGTTTATGTTTGTGTTTTATGGTTGATTATGTGTTGTTGATGCTTAGAATGATAGGAATGAGCTTCGAACAGGTGAATATGTAGATTGGGATTGATAATAAGTCTGAAATATGCATAACTGTTGGTCATGCGTCCAAATAGGGCTCATGCGCCTGAAATTCTGACTTCGAAAACTTAAGTGAAGCTCATGCGCCCCAATAGTTCCCATGCTCCTGGAATTTTTGCCAAAATAACCTAAGTACCAGCCCGAGGAGGAGTATGAGGTTGTCGTAGTGCTAGGCAACGTGCCATAAGAAACAAGACAAGGACTGTAGAAACGACTCCTGCTGAGCCTGGGCTTCATGATCCGAAGGGTGTGGATGACAGTGCTAACTTAAGAGCCTCAGTAAAGGAGGTAGTTGTGGAGGAAGTGCATCAGGTCATGCAGACGATCCTATCATTTGTAGTGACTGAAGTCATCCGTGCTGTGCAGGAGGATGAGAGAAAGGAGAAGGAGGAGGAGGGAAGGACCACGGCTGGGAGAAGAGGGAAAGAGGAAGATCATGATGAGGAGGAGCTAAACGCTAGAATGGCGGCCTCCAGTGTTGAGGAAGAGGTGGTAGTGAGGGAAACCGCCAAGGGGTGTAGCTATGGGGAATTTAAGAGATGCAAGCCCCGACTTTCGATGGCAACGGTAATGCTGCTGCTGCTCACCGCTGGGTAAGAGAGATGTGGCGGTGTTAGAGGTTAGTGAGTGCAGGGAGGACTAGAAGGTGAAGTTCGCCACTTACTCGTTTGTTGACTCGGCTCTGTGTTGGTGGGACAATATTGTCCAAGCCTAGGCCAGCAGGGCCATTGGGAGGATGAGGTGGGGAGAGTTGAAGAAAATGGTGATTGAGGAATTCTGCCCTCATTGAGAACTCAATAAGATTGAGAGGGAGTTCTTGCACCTAGAGGCGGGAACCATGACCCACCAGCAATACACCATAAAGTTCAACGAAATGGCTAGGTTGGTGCCAGACCAGGTGACACCCATGTCATGGATGATCAACAGGTATATCCAAGGATTGACAGTGGATATCCGCAGACACCTGATTACTGCCCAACCGAATACCTATAGGTCAGCAGTGGAACTGGTAGGAAGACTCTATGATGAGTGGGAAGTGGCTGTGGTTGAGGTGAACAAGACGGGTGGTAGTGACAAGAATTGGAAAGGGAAACGGTTTGGGTGTGGTGATTACACTCCAAACAACAAGAGGATGAGAATGGATGACCGAAGGGTGGCGTCATCAAGCACGGGGATGAAGAAGTGTGGTAAATAGGGAAGGAGCACACTGGAGAGTGCAAGTGGGGATCAAAGGTATGTTTCAAGTGCAAGAGGCCTGGTCATATCTAAAGGATTGTAGGGTGTGAGGTGCTATAACTATGGTTAAGAAGGTCATGTGAGTAGGGATTGCAAGAGGCCGAGGGCCGGGATTTCTGGGGCGAAGAAGGGGACCGAGAATGAAGGCAGAGGGCAAGCGCTAGAGCGTTCACAATGACCCGAGAGGAGGCTAGAGTGAACCCCGACGTCGTGTTAGCTATGTTTCTAGTAAACCAAATTTGTGCCTTTGTATTATTTGATTCTTGTGCTAGTAGGAGTTTTATTTCTGCTGCTTTCTGTGCTAAGTTGTCTATTAGTAGTAGAAGTATTGATGAGCCCTTCAAAGTAGAAACTGCTATTGGTAAGTCCACCAGAATTTCTGAGATGATAGAAGATTATGACATTGAACTAGAAGGCCATAGGTTCATGCTAAACTATTTGTGATGCCCCTAGGCAGATTTGACGTAGTTCTAGGGATGGATTGGTTAGTAGCCTATGAGGCAAATATTATGTGTGGCAAGAAGATGATTCGATTAGTTGCGCCGATGGAAGTTCGGTGACGGTTTACGGTGATTGAGTGACAATGGTTCCTAAGGTGATTTCGATGGTGGTGGGAAAGAAGTGCATGAAAGGCAGATGTAGTGCCTACCTGGCTTATGTGAAGGATGTGGATGCGTCGGTACCATAATTGTCTGATGTACCAGTAGTGTGTGACTTTCGGACATGTTCCCAGAAGATTTACCAGGTGTGCCACCAGACCGAGATCGAGTTTCAGATTGATTTGATACCCGGTGCTCAACCCGTTGCCAAGCACCGTATCGGTTGGCTCCGACGGAGATGAAGGAACTGATGGTTCAACTGTAGGAGTTGATGGACAAGAGATTCATCCGACCAAGCATCTCTCCCTGGGGTGCTCCGGTCTTGTTTGTCAAGAAGAAAGATGGTAGTATGAGGATGTGTATCGACTACTTAGAGTTGAACAAGTTAACGGTGAAAAACCGATATCCCCTGCGCAGAATAGATGACTTGTTTGACCAGCTCCAGGGTGCCAGTTGGTCCTCACAAATAGATCTCCGATCTAGTTACCATTAGTTGAAGGTTAAGGAGCAGGATATCCCTAAGACAGTTTTCGCACGCGTTATGGAGACTACGAGTTTCTCGTTATGTCTTTCGGTCTAACTAACGCGCCAGCTGCCTTTATGGATTTGATGAACCGAGTGTGTCGGCCAATATTGGATAAATCAATGATTCTGTTTATTGATGATATCCTGATTTATTCAAAGTGCGAAGAAGAACATGTCGGGCACATACACGAAGAATTAAAGATGCTTAGGAGAGAGAAACTGTATGCCAAATTCTCTAAGTGCGCTTTCTGGTTGCTCGAAGTTCAAGTTTTGGGTCACGTAGTAAATTCTGAAGGAATCATGGTGGACCCGGTGAAGGTTGAGGCGGTGATGCAATGGAAGTCTCCATAGACGCCATTCGAGATCCGTAGTTTCTTGGGTCTGGCAGGCTACTACAGAAGATTTATCCAAGACTTTTCCAAGATAGCCTCACCTTTGACCAAATTGACCTTCAATGTGCGAAGTTTGTGTGGGGTCGAGAATAGGAGAATGCATTCGAGGAGTTAAAGACGAGATTGACTCAAGCTCCTGTCTTGACATTGCCTGAAGGGAACGAAGACTTAGTGGTCTATTAGATGCTTGTTATATGGGATTGGGTTGCGTGCTATTGCAACGTGGAAGGGTAATAGCCTATCTTCACTGACCATAAGAGCCTGAAATACTTCTTTGAACAGAAAGACCTCAACATGAGGCAAAGAAGGTGGCTGGAATTGATCAAGGATTATGATTGTGAGATCTATTACCACCCTGGCAAAGCCAATGTAGTGGCTGATGCCCTTAGCTAACAAAAGAGACCTGAGCCAATCCGGGAGAACGCTTACCAGTTGATTATGGCCTTCGATGTGATGACGCAGATCAAGGAGTTCCAAAATGAGGTGTTGAAGGAGGATCGCCTTAACTTTGAAAGGATGGGAGGTCTAGTCACGGAATTGGGTGAAAATACTCACGGGGTTAGAACCCGTTTTGGGTGAATGTGCATACCTCATTATGGAGACATACAGGGGAAAATCATGGATGAAGTTCATAAGACTCAATACTCCATTCATCCCGGTGCTACGAAGATGTATCATGACATGAAGAAGGATTACTGGTGGCCGAGTATGAAGCGTGATATGGCGGAGCATGTGGGTAAGTGCCTTACTTGCTTGCAAGTAAAGGCAGAGCATCAGAAGCCTTATGGGAAGATCCAACCTCTGGATATATGTCACACCCAGGGCCCAAGGAGGGTGGGACATCGCAGACTAGCAAAATTCATGGCAGTGGAAACTAACCACTCAAGAGCACACAAGGAGAGAAATCACAAGGCATTACATTTAAATAGCATACCCGGGCTATGAAAGTCTTGCCCAAACGTAAAATCAACACCCATAACAAATTATCCAAATTTAACACAACAATTCGAATGTCTAATAATGTTTTAAAATCAAGTAATGTCATTGGTAGTCACGGTGCTAAGCCATCCATAAGGGTTTCCATTAAAATCCAAGCTTCCATCAAGGGTTACCTGAAACATGCTCAAGAAGATTTTGGTGTCAACTATAAAGTTGGTGAGTTCAAGCGCTTAAAGTTTAAAAACAAAAGGACTCTTAATAATCCATAAGTTAAGTTTAAAAACATAAGTATCACTATTGTGGGGTCACAATCAACCCTGCACTCAGCCCCGGCTAGCCTCTTCTAAACTTGTGTTATGCCGGTTATTCCATAGGGGAAACTGAGCCTCAAACAGTGTACCATACCCACTGAGTGGTAACCATAGTATCTTATAAAACCTGTTACATGACACAAATGACCCCGCAGGATCTCAGTGTGGTACCCTTCCTATTATGTCATTGGGTTATAAGGGAAGGCACTGTGCATGGGGGATTCCCCAAGTAGATCTACCCATATAGAACAAGCGGTTCACACAAGAATTAATGATTGTGACACAAGTAGGTGCAGGTTTTAACATTAGCCACAACATATAATAGCATCGGATAATAGTACATAAATAAATTTTAGTTCAAACATAGCATGCTTCATCCTAAAATAGTAGTAAAAGGGAACACTAAACTCACCTTAGGTAACATAACAGTTCTTCAGTCACAGAAAGCTTCAAGTCCTAGCACTCTATGATCAAGATACAAGTAATAAGCTAATGTTCTTAGACTATTGGAAGTGTAACTAAGTGTAAGTTATGGTCATAAGTTCACGTGGCTTCGTTTCTTAGAAGTTGCGTCAAAAAGTTTCCTTTTTAGGAAAGTTAGGGTTTTGGCATACGAATGACAAGTCTTGTGGTTCCCATAAATTTGTTTGCATAATACTAATAATTTTATTAATAATTTTTGGTCATATGGTTACTGAACTTTAGTGATATTTATGAAATTTACACTTTGGTCCCTCATGTTTCAAAATTTATAATTTTGACCCAAAAGTTTGCCTTCTTTCATTTCTTGACCCAATATGGCCCTTATTAGTTCCTAGGGGTCTTTTAATATTACTTTTAGAATTGGTTTAACTTAATATTTCCAGATTTTAGCTTGAGAGGTTTAAAAAACAAAATTCAAGTTACCGGTTACGGTAAAAACCGACAATTTAGGCACCTAGATTCAGATCTTTTAATTCCAACCTATAACACTCAAGTATTACTTTTTAGGGACTTCCAACCCAGATAATAATCTGTTTTAAAAAGGATTTTTGGGTTATTTGAATAAAAGTTTCGTTCTTAAACTAACCCGTTAAACCCGTTTTTACCCGAAACAAAACACTCTAATCCACTTTCTTTCAACTTTCCACCAAAATTTCACTTTGAGGTCTTCTAACATACTGAAATAATATGTATTTAAAGGTCTTAGGCTTGTTACACTATTTTTACAATTTTATCCAAAACAATCTCTCGGTTTTGGCTATTTTTGTTAAATAATTTCATAAAACCACGTATTAACCCAAAAATTCACCAAATTCGGTTTTTAACACTAAAATACTTATTTTAGGCCCTGGAATTTATAGAAATTGAAATCTTTTATGTTTTGACCATTTTTAACAATTTTACTACTTTTCGAGTCACTAAATAGGGTCTTTGAGTCCATTTTACCATGCCTTTTTACCTTTTCAACAAATACAACTAATTTAACAAGATTAATATCATAACACTACTGGAACAAAGCAATATCTCACGGGTTTTACATACATAGCACCATTGTTGCTTTTTAGAGGGTGCTTTACATCATTTGCACATGTGTAATCATCATAGTTTGTGCTCAAACATCATTAATACTTTTTGTAACATTAAACCCAGATTATTATGATGTTAATAAACTGTTTTGGAGAAGGTTTTAACACTGGTTGAAGGGTTTTTCAAAACAAGTAGATTATTGGTGTTCAAACACTTGAAAAAGAGGGTTTTCAGGTTGAAATCATGTGCACCAATTCATGTTTTACGGGTATTTAGAAGAATGTACCTTTTGTGAAGTCATGAGTCTCACAAAAACAATGATATGGTCACAAGATTCTATTTTAGGAACAAGAAAAGTGAGACTTAAGGTTGAAAAGTGGAGAAAATCACAAGAATGGTTTTATTCGGGAGAGTTGAACCTTACACTTCAAGGATAGGGGTTTTTAGTTGACTCCAATAGTTTGCAGGCTGCTGGTTCGCGAGTTAGATTTGAAACTTCATGTTCTGGCGAGAATCTTGTGTGGTGGCACACTTTAGCTCCTCCTTTTAGCCAGGTTTAACTCTGCTAGATGTTGTGCTTGAAGAAGTCTTCGAACACTTGATGAAGATGGTGAAGAAGTCGCAAAAAGCATGAGAGGTAGAGAGAGTTTTCAAGAAAGAGAGAGAGGGTGTAAGATAGAGTGGAGTGTGTGGTTATGAAATGAAAGAAAGAAAATATGGGGAGGGTGGAGTGTGTAAGCGGGTTTGGGGAATTCAAGGGGAAGTGTGGTTGGTGAGTGGGGCAGCCGAATGCATGGGCTAACAATCCATGCATTGGGTGATATTGGTGGTGCTCAGACCGGTCAAATAGTCTTCTAGAAAGTTTTTAAAAAACATTTTAAAATGTTAAGTGTTAAACTTCAGGAGATAGAAAATTTTTGGGCCGCACAGTGCCAATGCGCCTGTACAGTGCCCATGCGCCCACTGCCAATGCGCCTGAACAGTGCTAGTGTGCCCACAGCCTATGCGCCCGCACAGTGTAAATGCGCCTATACAGTGGTCATGCACCTAAGAAAAAAAAAACAAATGCAGAAGACTAGGATTTAATTTTTATGTATAATTATCAGGGTAGTTTAGCCAATTAGTATTTTCTAGCCTCGGGAATTAGTTTCTAGACTAAGGCAAGTCCTAATGTAATCATCTAAGAAATTAAACACATAAACAATTAACACAGAAGAAAGAAGATACATAAATATAATAAAATAACGAAATGAAACAATGCCAGATTAAATTTAAGTTTTTGAAGTCGGACCTAGGAGTCAGTTGTTACATTCTCCCACCATTTGGGAAATTTCGTCTCGAAATTTTTGTTTCAATTATTTTCTGAACGAGTGGGCTTAAAGAGGTGTGGATACTCAATTCTCATCACATCTTCTCTTTCCCACATGAACTCGGGTCCTCACCTAGAGTTCCATCTCACTTTTACTTTGGGTATAGAACTTTGTCTAAGTTTCTGGACCAGTCGGTCGGTAATCTCTATGGGCTCTTCCATGAATTTCAACTCGTTAGTGATTTTGGCATCCTTCAATGGTAATTCCAAGGCTTTATCTACAAGACACTTCTTTAAGTTGGATACATGGAAAGTGTCATGTACATAGCTCAACTCTTAGGGTAGTTTTAACTGGTATGGTACCGGGCCAACTTTCGATAAAATTTGAATGGTCCAATGTATCTTGGGCTTCGCTTGCCTTTCTTGCCAAATCTAACTGTGCCCTTCCATGGTGTGACTTTTAGCATCACTCTATCACCCACTTGAAATTCCAGGGGATTTCGTCATCTATCCACGTGTTTCTTTTGACGGTCTCTGGCTACTCTCAGTCATTCCTTAATCTTAAATATCTTGTCTGTGGTTTTCATTATGATATCAGGCCCTATTACTTGGCTATCACCAATCCCATTCCATCTTAATGGTGATCGACATTTTCTACCATATAAGGCTTCATACGAAGCTGCTTTTATACTTGCATAGTAACTATTATTGTAAGAGAACTCCACTAGAGGAAGGTGGTTATCCCAACTTCCACCGAAGTTGATCGCTCAAGCTCTTAACTTGTCCTCCAGAGTTGAATGGTTCTTTCACTTTGTTCGTCAGTTTAAGGTGGTATGTAGTGCTTAAGTCAAGACGGGTCCCCAAAGCCTGTTGGAGAGACCTCCAAAATCGTGAAGTGAAGCGACTATCACGGTCTGAGATAATCGATAGTGGCACTCCATGCCTGGTTACTACTTCATCGATGTATAGTCGGGCTAGCTTTAGTAAACCAAAATCTTCTCAAATAGGAAGAAAATGAGCTGATTTGGTAAGCCTATCCACTATTACCCAAATAGCATCATGCCCTCGAAAGGTTCTTGGTAACTTTGTAACAAAATCCATCGTATTGTTATCCCATTTCCATTCAGGGATTTCAGGTTGTTGTAAGGTTCCTGATGGTTTTTGGTTTTCAGCCTTTACCATTGCACACGTCAGGCATTTCCCCACATAGGTGGCGATGGATTTCTTTAATCCGGGTGACCAGAAGAGAATCTTTAAGTCTTGATACATTTTATCACTTCCCGGATGAACCGAATATCTGGATTTGTGGGCTTCATCTAGGACTATCTCCCTAATTCCTCCGTGTTTCGGTACCCAAGTCCTTCCTTCATACATTTTTCCAGTCCTGTTAGCATCTCCTCAGCTATCTTGTCCTCATTCAGGGCTTCCTTTTGTGCTTCTTTTAATCTAGTGGTAAGACTAGTATACACGCTCATTCTTAAGGCACGGACGCGAAGGGGTTTTTCCCTTTCCTTCCTAGTCAAGGCATCTGCCACCATATTTGCCTTGCCGGGATGGTACCGGATCTCACATTCGTAATCGCTCAACAATTCTACCCATCTTCTTTGGCGCATATTTAACATCTTCTGTCCCAGAATGTGTTGCAAACTTTTGTGATCAGTGTAAATAACGCATTTGGTACCGTAGAGATATTGTCTCCATATTTTGAGCGCAAACACCACGACACCCAGTTCTAGATCATGAGTAGTGTAGTTTCTCTCATGCTCAATTAACAATCTAGACGCGTAAGCAATCACCTTGTCTCGCTGCATCAATACACATCCCAGCCCCTGACGTGAGGCGTCGCAATAAACTACAAAGTCCTCAACGCCTTCTGGTAGGGCAAGGATAGGTGCACTGCATAGCTTCTCCTTGAGTATCTCAAATGCTTTATTATGTTCCTTTTCCCGTATGAAGGCTGTATTCTTTTTGGTTAGAGCGGTTCACGGCTGCATAATTCGCGAGAAGTCCTTGATGAACCTCCGATAGTATCCCGCCAAACCAAGAAATTGCCTTATCTTGGTAGGAGTTTCAGGAATCTTCCAGATTTCAATGGCTTCTATTTTTGATGGATCTACTTGGATACCTTCTTTGTTCACCACGTGTCCTAGAAACTAGATTTCATGCATCCAAAACTCACATTTGGAGAGCTTTACATATAACTGCTCATTCTTGAGCAACTCAAGAATCAGTCTAAGATGCTTTTCATGCTCCTCCTTGCTACAGGAGTAGATCAAAATATCATCAATAAACACAATCACGAACTTGTCTAGATACGGGTGACATACTCGGTTCATGAGGTCCATAAATGCCGCAGGTGTATTAGTCAGTCCGAAGGGCATGACTAAGTACTCATAGTGTCCATACCTAGTTCAAAAGGCTGTCTTGGGTATGTCTTCTTCCCTTATCTTTAGTTGATGGTATCCCAGTCTTAAATCTATCTTGGAGAAATAGCTGGCTCCTTGTAGTTGATCGAACAAGTCATCGATTCTCGGGAGAGGATAGCGATTCTTGATTGTAAGCTTGTTCAAATCACGATAGTCAATACACATTCGTAAGGTTCCATCCTTCTTTTTAACGAATAATACTAGTGCACCCCACAGAGAAACACTTGGTCGAATGAATCCTTTGTCCTGCAATTCCTGGATTTGTACCATTAGCTCCTTCAACTCGGGTGGGGCGAGTCGGTAAGGTGCCTTGGCCACTGGTGCGGCACCAGACACTAGGTCTATATGGAATTCGACCTTTCTAGTCGGGGGGAGTCCCGGTAGATCCTCGGGAAATACTTCCGGGTACTCAGACACCACCGGTATATTGTCAATTTCCTTTTCATCTCTCGCTTTCATCACGTACTATGAAAGTTGAGCATCCTTTGTGGGGACTCTTGGTAGCCTTTAGGTGGGATATCATGGGGTATAGCGTGTTGCTTCTTTCACCATGGATAACTAGTGTCTTTCCGCCAGTTAATGGTATTTTAAGCAAACGCTCATCGCACACGATTTTAGCCTTATTTTTAGCTAACCAATCCATTCCCATGACCACATCAAATCCTCCTAACATTACAGGCATCAAGTCTATCTTAAATGGATTACCCTTTAATTCTATCGTGCAGTCTTTGATGATTTCATTGGTTTCTATTATCTTGCCGTCAACTAATTCTACAGTGTATGCATCAGTTAGGGTACGAGCTTCCAAATCAATTAAAGGCCTAAAGGTAGTAGAAACAAAACTACTTGTTGCTCCAGTATCAAATAAAACGGTAGCAGGATGGTTATATATGAGAAATGTACCGTTAACCATGTCAGGTTCTTTATGGGAACCATTGGGATCCATCACGAACGCTCTTCCTTTGGGCTTGTTAGGCCTGGCGTCCTTACCCCTCGCTAAATTGGGACACTTGTTCCGCATGTGTCCTGGATCCCCGCACTAGTAACATTGCTTTCCGGGTTCATACATACAATCTTTAATCAGGTGACCAGTTCGCTTGCACCTGAAGCAGGGCATCGGATTGCACTCCCCTTGGTGGTGTAGTTTGCACTTGTTGTAGAAGGGGCTTGTACCTAAGTATAGTTTTCGAGCCCTTGCACCGTGATCATCACGTCTTGTCCCTTCACTAGCCCTTCTGCTTGAGCTACCGCTATTGCCCATTCCCCTTTTAACTTCAAACACTTTCTCTTCTCACCCATCACCTTCCTCTTGTCTTCAGTCTTCCCTGTTCCATCCAGCCAGCTCTAATCAAGTCGTCCGTCAAGCTACCAGAGATCGACTGCCGCTTGGAGGGTTGTAGGCCTGGCAGATCGGACCATGCCCCAAACTCTAGGGATGCAGTCTAAAACGGGCTACACCTTTTGTTTCGGGTGTCACAAAGTGGGGCACTAGTCGTGATAGAGCCGAGAACCGGTTGATGTACTCAGTGTAATTTGAGCCTTTCATTTCCAAGCTTAGAAATTCAGCCTCCAGTTTCTCCAGTTGATTTATTGGGAAAGTATTTACTGGTCATCAACTCTCTAAACTCTGGTAATTTCATGCGGCCGGTAGCGTTTCTGCCTCGTGGCTGAATGATAGTTTTCCACCACTCCAAGGCTGGTCCTTTAAGAGATTGGGAGGCAAACCTGACCATGTGCTCTGTTTTGCACTCGTTGATATCCAGTATGGCCTCGATCTTGTCTAACCATTGGTAACTATCATCGCATCGTGGCCATAGAAATCTTTTGGTTTACAAGCCATGAAAGTTTGTAAGAACACCCAGTTCTTATTTCTTCAGCTTCATCAGCGTTACCTTCATTATTTTCAGGTCCTCCATTTCCGATTGTATTCCCTGGTCTGCGTTGATCTGAGCTATAATGGTGGGGATAGCATTGGGTGATTGCTGGGCCACTAGATTGGCGATCCTCTCATCATTCTCGTGGTTGACATTCTCTCCACACGGGGTTTCTGGTGGAGTAGGTGGACGATTTCCACCTGGTTCCCAATGCGTCTAGCATCCTCATTCCTTCCCCTGGTGCTCCTGTCCTTCCACCACGAATTCCTCGTCTAGGCGGCATATGGTGTCATCATAGATAATCTCATTTAGTGTCTCATAATTTGTTTCAAGTATCTCGTTACATCGATTCGACTCCTAAAGGTCGCTTCACCAAACACATGAGGGTTCCCAAAATACATTATAAGTCATACTTAGTTTCATTCAATTTTCATGAGGTTAATTAACATTTTAAGGGCAATCAAATTAGTTCCTTAGAATTACTATTGTACATTCCCATTTAGACAAACCTGCAATAGATAAGATAATATCATAGAAGAAATTTCATGCATAGATAAATATAGCAACCATCAAGTAAAATATCAATAGTCTCATAGTATCACAAGTTGGAAGCTGCCATCACCCCCAAAAATAATTATAGTATCTGAAATAGATAATAGTTCTCAGAAATAGTAGCATCTTCCAGATAATCAGATATCATCTCATCATTACTACCATTTCTTCTTCAGCCACCCGAACCAACCTGAACTCTTCTTCTTCTGCTCCTGCTCCAAAATGGACACCGTGAGACGCCATCAAAGACTGGAACTAGGCAGATTGTGAGGTCCGCGTAGCGTGCTGCAGGGTCACCTCGTGACGCTGAATGGTCCAGAGTATGTCACTTAATGTGGGATCAGAAGGACCAAAATCGCTAGCTCGGGCTGTGGACTGGGGAGTAAGGGTTTCCAGCTAAGACACTCGGGCCTTCATACAGGCTACGCCTGGGCGGTATCCAATACTCGTCATGCGGTTTGGTGCCTGGGCGGGTCAATCACTGGAGGTGCAGGTGCGGGTGCCATCGCAGGAGGAGGTGGAGGGGGTGAAATTCTGAAAGAAATAGAAGCTCCTGGCCTAGTGCTCTTGCGCGGCCGTGTAATGACACGCGCACCCCTATTCTCGATAGGCGGGATAGGTGAATGGGTTCCGTGATGTGCGGTGGTGTGAGAGCGGGTTGACTCCTATCCTGGGATGTCGGTGAAGAGTCCTCCGAGGGGTTTCGTGTCGTCGGATGTCACTGAGATCCATCCTGGATGACTACATCTCCACAGGTACTCCTCATATTGTGACGGGGATGCTACCCTCCTGAGCCTTCCCACAGGGGCAGTCTCGTCGACAGGGAATGCAGACGCCTTTTCGTTGTCAGCCATCAGTCCGAGTTCCTGTAAAATCATCATGAGTAATTTGGTTTCTTATAGCTCATGACAATAGTGATGATAGTATCTCATAATAGTAATTACAGCAGTAGTGATGGTAGTAGTATCCATAATTAGTAACAATACTAGTTACAACAGGAATGAAAATTAGTTTACAGGTCTAGCACACCAAAAATTTCCAAAATTTCTATTTGATAGAAAGGTTTTAACACCACTTAGGGGATCGTGCCGGAATTCATGCGTCTGGTAAATTCATGATTAAGTTGATAAGTGTATTCATCATTTACCCAACCACTCATTCTAACACATCCCAAAACAAGGACAATCCTAGGGTATCAGGGTTGTAGCTTAGGGTCTACTAAGGTATTCCCGACTTCTCTACAAACTGTGGCTCTGATACCAAATCTATCACACCCCGGGCCCAAGGAGGGGTGGGACATCGCAGACTAGCAAAATTCATGGCAGCAGAAACTAACCACTCAAGGCACACAAGGAGAGAAATCACAAGGCATTACATTTAAATAGCATACCCGGGCTATGAAAGTCTTGCCCAAACATAAAATCAACACCAATAACAAATTCTACAAATTTAACACAACAACTCGAATGTCTAATAATGTTTTAAAATCAAGTAATGCCATTGGTAGTCACAGTGCTAAGCCATCCATAAGGGTTTCCATTAAAATCCAGCTTCCAACAAGGGTTACCTGAAACATGCTCAAAAAGATTTTGGTGTCAACTATAAAGTTGGTGAGG
Source organism: Flaveria sonorensis (assembly GCA_025506505.1). Taxonomy (NCBI): domain Eukaryota; kingdom Viridiplantae; phylum Streptophyta; class Magnoliopsida; order Asterales; family Asteraceae; genus Flaveria; species Flaveria sonorensis. The sequence goes on along the minus strand of CM046433.1, from coordinate 40,789,401 downwards.
TCAAGTGCTTAAAGTTTAAAAACAAAAGGACCCTTAATAATCCATAAGTTAAGTTTATAACATAAGTATCACTATTGTGGGGTCACAATAACCCTGCACTTAGCCCGGCTAGCCTCTTTTAAACTTGTGTTATGCCGGTTATCCCATAGGGAAACTAAGCCTCAAACAGTGTACCATAACTGCTGAGTGGTACACCATAGTATTTATAAAACCTGTTACATGACACAAACGACCGCAGGATCTCTGTGTGTAAGCTTCCTATTATGTCATTGGGTTATGACGGAAGGCACTGTGTGTGGGGGATTCCCCAAAGATAGATCTACCCTATAGAACAAGCGGTTCACACAAGAATTAATGATTGTGATACAAGTAGGTGCAGGTTCTAACATTATCCAAACATATAATAGCATCGGATAATAGTACACAAATAAATTTTAGTTCAAACATAGCATGCTTCATCCCAAAATAGTAGTAAAGAGGTTACACTAAACTCACCTTAGGTAACTCAATAGTTCTTCAGTCACAGAAAAATTCAAGTCCTAGCACCCTATGATCAAGATACAAGTAATAAGCTAATGTTCTTAGACTATTGGAAGTGTAACTAAGTGTAATTTATGGTCATAAGTTGACATGGCTTCGTTTCTTAGAAGTTGCGTCAAAAAAGTTTCCTTTTTAGGAAAGTTAGGGTTTTGGCATACGAATGACAAGTCTTGTGGTTCCCATAAATTTGTTTGCATAATACTAATAAGTTTATAATAGTTTCTGGTCATATGGTTACTGAAATTAAGTCATATTTACGGAATTACACTTTGGTTCCTCAAGTTTCAAAATTTACAATTTGACCCAAAAGTTTGCCTTCTTTCATTTCATGACCCAATACGGCCCTTATTAGTTCCTAGAGGTTTTTTTATATTAATTTTAGGCTTGTTTTAACTTAATATTCCAGATTTTGCTTGAGAGGTTTAAAACACAAAATTCAAGTTACCGGTTGCGGTAAAAACCGACAATTTAGGCACTTAGATTCAGATCTTTTAATTCCAACCCATAACACTAAAGTATTACTTTTTGGGACTTCCAACCCAGATTATAATCTGTTTTAAAAAGGATTTTTGGGTGTATTTCGAGTAAAAGCTTCGTTCTTAAACTAACCCGTTTTTACCGGAAACCGAACACTCTAATCCACTTTCTTTCAACTTTCCACCAAAATTTCAATTTGAGGTCTTCTAACTTACTGAAATAATATGGATTTATAGGTCTTAGGCTTGTTACACTATTTTTAGAATTTTATCCAAAAACATGTCTCGGTTAGACTATTTTTGTTAAATAATTTCATAAACCCATGTATTAACCAAAAATTCACCAAATTCGGTTTTTAACCTAAAATACTTATTTTAGGGTCTGGAATTTATAGAACTTGCAATCTTGTAAGGCCCCGTTCCCGGAGACCTCACAGTTGGTCAATAATAGCATAAAACATTAAACAACACACATTTCATAAAATATCGCAGCGGAATTAAGTTAATAAAAACCATTCATTCTATTAATAATTAACGTTGTTAAGCAATACATCATTGTTTCTTGAATTAAAAAGACCCTGTTTCATTGCATTACAAAACAACAATGTCGTTAAAGATAAATGGATGCCAGTCTTGCCCTGCCGAGTAGCTTCCCCGCGTGCCACACTCAGCAACAATTACCTGCCAACTGAAAATGCATAAAAATCAGTGTTGCTAAGTGAGTTCTAGTTTTAAAACGTTCAAAATACTTGTAGGATATATATATATGAAAATATCCTTTTCAATAAAATACTTCCTTACTTTCGTATGTGAGCATTCATCATACATACATCAAGGTATAGACTTAATTATCTTTCATTAACTCACGTATTCGTTCATTTAGTACGTTTCGTACATTCATCATTATCTTTTACTTATATTGGATCAAGTCTCATGCAATACCCCCAACTTATGTCCGAAGACCGTATGTTATACCTATGTACGTAAGTAAAGTATTACGTAATAAAAGTGAAAGATAACGAATGACGAGAATGGAAGAAATGAATGATGGGTCCTTGTTTCTTACCCCGGTACTGTATCGGCTTATGCTTGACGCGGGGGTATACTTATAAACCCTGGTATAGTATCGCCTTTTGCTTGACATGGGGGTATAGCATATAAGTCATGGGAAGATTCTTGTCGCGTACCCCGGTACTGTGTCGGCTTATGCTTGACACGGGGGTTTACTTACAAACCCCGGCATAGTATCGGCTTTTGCTTGACGTGGGGGTATAGCATATGATAGGATCTAGATAAGGTGGAAGATATTAATGAATAAAAGTGTGAATGATGAATGATGATGAAAGATAATAATTATTACCAAGATGTATGTATAATGTTTGATCACGTACAAAGGTAAATGAAATGTTTTAAACGGAAGTAAAGTATTTTAATATTAAACTAGAACTCACACAACATCGCTGAATTTTGTATGCATAATAGTTGGCTGGTATTTTGTTGATGCTGAGGAGTTGCAGGCATGGATGCATAAGCTACTGGGGACGTTTTGAGGGTGGCATCCACATTTTGATATGATGTTGTATTTTGAAATTCATATGAATGATGTAATGTATTGACATGTTTTTAATTATTAATGAAAAGTTTTAAATTTCCGCTGCAAAAATGACGGATTTTATATGTTTTATGCAATGATTGACTAGCTGTAAGCATCCCGGGAACGGGGCCGTACAAGTTGGTATCAGAGCCAATGTTTAAGAGAATTGGGTAAAATATTTTCAAAGAACCTAAACTTAAACTGAGAATGGGACGAAAAGAGAAAGGGATGCAAGACCTAGTAGCTACATGTCTGCAGGTAAAGGTTTCATGTAAACATTTTATGAAGGTTAATAAAAGGGGAATTATGTGCGCATGTGATGTGGTTTATGTGCTTTTGGGTAGATTTAGATACTGATGTAGTCAGGATAGGCAATGCTTGGGGGATGAAGTGTAAAGTAAGGGGCTAATCACAACTGGCCATTGTAATTAGGGACTTACTATACTTGACATCAATTGAGCTATTACCTTGAATGACCGTGTTGGTGTTTGAATCTTGTAGTGTTTAGATGGTTGGCGGTAGGTCTTCGGAGGCATCGTGAGGTGGAGGTCGTGGTGGACGTGGTGTTGGACCGCGTGTCACAAGGAATAGGGCTAAGATTGCCAAAATGGCTCCTGAAGAGCCCAAGCCTCATCACCTTGACGGTGAGGATGAGAGTGCTAATTTGAGGGCCTTAATGAAGGAGGCAATAGCGGAGGAAGTTCATTAGGTCATGCAGACAATTCTGCCATCAGTGGTGACCGAGGTTTATTAAAGCTGTGAGGGAAAATAAGGAGAAAGAGAAACAGGAGAAGGAGAATGCCAATAGGTGAGAGGACGGAGAAGGAGGTTCAAGAGAAAGGGAGCAACCAGAGACTGAAATGGTTTTTTCCAGTGATGATGAGGAGGAGGAAGCAGTGCAAGAAACTGCAAAGGGGTGCAACTATGGGGCATTCCAGAGATGCAAGCCCTCGACATTTGATGGGAATGGGAGTGTTGCTGCTGCTCACCTATGGGTGAGAAAGATGGAGGTTGTGTTAAGTATCAGCGAGTGTAGGGAGGATCAAAAGGTTAAGTTTGCTACCCACTCGTTTGTGGATTCAGCCTTGTGCTGGTGGGATAACATTGTCCAGGTCGAGGGTAGCAGGGTGATCGGGAAGATGAGATGGGGTGAACTAAAGAAGATGGTGATCAAGGAGTTTTGTGCTCATAGAGAACTCGACAAGATCGAGAGAGAGTTCCTGCAGTTGGAGGAGGGAACTATGACGCACCAGCACTACATAACTAAGTTTAATGAGATGGCAAGGCTGGTGCCAGAGCAGGTGACACCCGTGTCACGAAGAATAAAGAGATACATTCAGGGGTTGCCGGTGGATATCCGTAGAAATCTAATTTTCATCCGGCCAGGCACGTTTAGGTCGGTGGTCGATCTGGCAGAGAGACTGTACGACGAGAGGGAGGAAGAAACTACAGAAGACGTGAGTAAGAAAGGTGATGGTGATAGAAACGGGAATGGGGAACGAGTTGGTTGTGGTGCTTTCACTCCAAGGAACAAAAAGGCAAGGGTGGATGACTGGAGAGTAGTGACGACAGGAACAGGGATAAAGAGGTGTAACAAGTGAGGGAAGGAGCATGCGGGGGAGTGTAAGTGGGGATCGAACATCTACTTCCAGTGTGGAAGGGAAGGCCACATGGAAAGGGATTGTCGTGTGGTGAAATGTTACAACTATGGCGAGACTGGGCACATGAGAAGAAACTACAAGAAGTGGAGGGCTGAGAGCTCCGGGACAAAGAAAGGGGCTGAGAAGGAGAGTAGAAGATGAAGGTCAGAGCATGCACGATGACTCGAGAGGAGGCTAGGGTGGATCCCGATGTTGTGTCAGGTACACTTCTAGTAACCTGAACTTATGCCTCTTTACCTTTTGATTCTTGTGCTAGTAGGAGTTTTATTTATGCTGCCTTCTGTTATAAGTTACCCATAGGAGTAGAAAGATTGATGAGCCCTTTGATGTAGAAACTGCTATCGATAAGTCCACTAGGATACATGATGCCCTAGAGGATTCTGTGAAAGAATCGGAAGGCCATAGATTCTTTGCTAAATTATTCGTGGTGCCCCTAGGTGGAATTGATGTAGTTCTAGGGATGGATTGGCTAGAAGCCAATGAGGCAAACATTGGGTGTCACAAGAGGATGATTCGATTGACCGCACCCGATGGAGTTCGGTGACGATTTACGACGATAGAGTTAGTACGATCTCGAAACTAATTTGGATGGTTATGACAGAGACGTGGAAGTGGTGCCTATCTAGTCTAGGTGAATGATGTGGATGCGTCAGTACCACGATAACCCGACGTACCGGTCATGTGTGACTTTCCAGACGTATTCCCGGAGGATCTATCAGGTGTGCCACCGGACCGCGAGATCGAGTTCCAGATCGAATTGATACATGGTGCCCAACCTGTTGCTAAGGCGCAGTATCGTTTAGCTCCCTCCGAGATGAAGGAATTAATAACTCGGATGCAAGAGTTGCTGGATAAGGGAGTTCATCCGACCAAGTATCTCTCCCTGGGGTGCTCTGGTCTTGTTTGTGAAGAAGGATGGTAGCATGAGGATGTACATCGACTACTATGAGTTGGACAAGCTGACTGTGAAGAATCGGTATTCGTTATCGAGGATTGATGACTTGTTTGATCAGCTCCAAGGTGCCAGTTGGTTCTTGAGGATATATCTCCAATCTGGTTACCATCAATTGAGGTGGAAGAGCAGGATATCCCTAAAACAGCATTTTATACGCGCTATGGACACTACGAGTTCCTCGTGATTTCCTTTGATTTAACCAACGCGCCAGCTGCTTTATGGATCTGATAAATCAGGTGTGCCGACCTAAGTTAGATAAGTCAGTGACTATGTTCATTGATGATGTTCTGATTATTTCGTAGAGTGAAGAGGAACATGTCGGTCACGTCCAGGAAGTGTTGGATATGCTTCAAAGGGAGAAGCTGTATGCCAAGTTCTCCAAGTGTGCATTCTAGCTATGCGAGGTTCAGCTTTTGGGTAATGTGGTTAATCCTGAAGGGATTATGGTAGACCTGACAAAGGTTGAGGCGGTGATGCAATGGAAGTCTCCAAGGACGCCATCTGAGATTCGTAGTTTCTTGGGTTTGGGTGAGTATTACAGAATAATTATCCAAAGCTTCTCTAAGGTGGTGGTGGTGGTCTCTGCATTGAAGAATTGGAGGCCACTTAGGAATCAGAGGAAGAAAAGAGATGGCACTACCCAGAACTCTTTAAGGAGTGACAGGTTTCGGGGGCGAAACCCATTTAAGGGGGGTGGACTTGTAACACCCGGAAATTTATAAAAAGGGGAAAGATAACATTTTTCAAAAATAAAGGCGGTTAAAGTGTGCAAGTGGCAAACTTGCCACTAGTGGGCTCAAAAAGCAGGGGATGGCTTCCCACACCCCTATTTCCACACATCTGATTTCAGCTGCAAGAAGAGAGAGAGAAGCTCTCAACCGGTTTTAGTAAGAGAAAGTGGAAGAAAATCTTCATAGTTCCCGCCTCTAACTGCAAGAACTCCCTCTCTATCTGATCAAGTTCTCGGAGAGGATAAAACTCCTCGATCACCATCTTCTTCAGTTCGCTCCACCTCATCCTCCTGATAACCTTGCTACCCTCGGCCTGGATAATATTATCCAACCAAGATAAAGCCGAGTCCACCAATGAATGGGTAGCAAACTTTACTTTCTGATCCTCCCTACATTCACTGATCTCCAATAGAGCCTCCATCTTTCTCACCCATCGATGAGCAGCAGCAGCTTTACCATTTCCCTCAAAAGTTGGGGGCTTGCATCACTGGAATGCCCCGTAACTACACCCCTTGGCGGTCTCCCGCACCGCTTCCTTCTAATCTCCGTGTCTAGTTGTTTCCCTTCATCATGACCCCTATCATCCTTCCTTCTCCCAGTAGTTTTCTTTCCCTCCTCCTCCTTTTCCTTCTTTTCATCTTCTCTCACTGCACGAATGACCTCGGTCACCACAGACGGCAGGATCGTCTGCATGACCTGATGAACTTCCTCCACAAGTGCCTCCTTTACTGAGGCTCTCAAGTTGGCACTCTCAACACCGCCCTCCTGATGATGATGCTCGGGCTCAGCAGGAGCCGTCTCAGCAGTCTTAGTCTTGTTCCTCGTGACACGTGGTCCAGCACAACGGCAACCCCGTACTCCTCCTCGAGAAGCTTTCGATGATCTACCATTAGCCATCTTCAAAACACTATAAGATTCAAACAACAACACAGTCATTCAAGGTAATAGCTCAGTTGATGTCAAGTATAGTAAGTCCTTAATTACAGTGGCCAGTTATGATTAGCCCACTTACTTTACTCTTCATCTCCTAAACATTTCCTATCCTGACTACATCAGTATCCAAATCTACTAAGAGCACATAAATCAAATAGCACACGCACATAATACCGGTTAACATTTAAGAAAACGAATTACCTGATGGCACGTAGCTACTTGGGCTGGCATCCCTCCATTCGGTCCCATTGTCAGTTTAAGTTTAGGTTCTTTTAAAATACTTCACCTATTTCTCTTAAACTTTGGCTCTGATACCAACTTGTAAGGCCCTGTTCCCGGAGACCTCACAGTTGGACAATCACAGCATTTTTCATATAAAATAAATAAATTTCATAAAAATATCATAGCGGATTAAGTTATCAAAAACCATTCATGCATTAATACTTGATGTTGCTAAATAATACATCATTGTATTTTAAAAGTTACAAAAAGAATCATTCAGTTGTATTACAAAACGACAATATCATTATGCATGAATGGATACCAGTCTTTACCCGCCAAGTAGCCTCACCCGTGTGCCATCCCTAGCAACAAGTTACCTGCCAACTGAAAATGCATAAAAGTCAGCGTTGCTGAGTGAGTTCTAGTTTTATAAATAAAATACTTTACTTTTACCAAAAAAACACTTGCATTACTTTCATACGTGATCACAAATCGTACATACAATTAGATAATAATTCTTTATTATCTTTCTTTATCGTTTGTTTTCGCACTTTCTTTCATCATTATCTTTCACTTTATCTGGACCTGTCATATGCTATGCCCCATCATTATGCATGAAGCAACTACCTCTTGGGGTCAAGCGATAAGGATCCCATTTGCGCACGTCTCGATCAGTCACAAAGACTGACCCTCCTGTGTGTGAACCCTCATGGGTTAGTCAAAACGCACATTGTATAATACACAGTTGAGCTAACAACTCTTAATGAGTTGTGAACCTCCTAAACATTTTGCTCGCAAGACTTTCATTAATTCCTTATGTTCAACTTCTTATTCTCATTATTCTTTCGCTTCGTTTATGATAATACTTTACGCATACGAGCATAAACACACCACGTAAAGTCACCTAATAATACGTAATAAGGAACATAAAAACAGGCCACAAACATGCATATCGCCAACAAACATAAGCATCAAAACATCCTAGAGCTTCATCATAAATTTCCATTTTTCCCAAAATTTCAGAAAATTTTCTAAGGCATTTAGGCACATGAGCACTATGCAGGCGCACGAACACTATGTAGGAGCACGGGCACTTTAGCCGCATGAGAACACTTAGGCACATGAGGAATCCTAGGCGCATGAGCACTGCTTGGGCGCTCGATCAACACTTAAGCAAAATTTCAGGTGCATGGGGTACTATTCGGGCGCATGGGCAACACTTAGACTAAATTTTAGGCGCATGGGGTACTGTCCGGGCGCATGATCAGGTACTTAGACGCATGAAAAAAATTCAAGGCGTATTAGCACTATGTTGGGCGCATGGGCAGTTGTAATTTCAAACCTATACTATTTTTCAGACCCAATCATCGTTTAACATGTCCATAACATAAATCTAACATACTAAGCACCTAAAACAAGCATAAAGCCATAGAACACAACCAACCATACATAAACATACGTACAGTTACAAAATATAAGTTGCAAAACATTTTTATATGCATTTTCAGCCCCCAAAAATACGGTTAAAACAAGAAAACCGGGGATCTAGAACTCACCAATGCAGCCTTCAAGCAAAACTCCACCGAACTTGAGGGTACAAAGAGTTCAAACAACCTAAACACACCAAAACACAAAACCAAGCACAAAGAACACATAAGAATTGGTTCACAAGCTGAAAAATTCAGCTGAAACCGAACCAACTACACAAGAAAATACTCACCTTCGAAATTTTCAGCTTTCTCTCACTAGAAACCAAGAGAACTTCAGTTCTTCTTTCTTCTTTCTCGTTCTAGCCAAAAACAATGTGAAAAAGGCAGTGGCATGGGCGGCCATGCCTTTTAAACCATAAAATAATAAGGTTTTGTACTTTGTACACTTTACCACCTCCACTTGCGTCCATTATCTTTTCTTTCAAGATACTTTTCTTTTCCTTTATTTTAAACAAATTTTCGGGTGTTACAGGTTATAAAGTGTCACAACATAGTGTGCTTAGGTGAATAAGTTGATCACAGCAGGATAAGACTTACTTGCTTGTTTCTCAAAATGGAATTGTCCATAATTAGTCATCTTGGCATTATGTTATGCATGAACTTGTATAGTTTCCACTCAAGCTGAACCTACTCACATATCAAATCACATCTGATCAGTCTTTATTATATGATAAAATTTAGGAAATTAAGCAAAGGTATAGTGTACTATCATTTCCCATGATATGAACTGCTTATTCAAAAAAACATGAAACTAAGACAATATTTATTAGAATTTTATATGTTTTATGAATGTTTTTGCCTTTTTCATATTAAGAAAATTTAAGGACAGATCATGCTTTTCTTTGTGTTGATTATTTAATCTAAGTTGATCATGCCTATAGACTCAATTAAGTTGAAGAAACTTGTAACCAAAATCAAGTAATTGGTTTTGCAACCATAAAACTTGAGAGCAACCAGTTAAAGCCGCTATGTACTCAGCCTCAGCTGTGGATATGAAACATTTGTTTGCTTTTTGCACTGCCAAGAAACTAGTCTTAGTCCTATGAATTGGCATCCTCCAGTTGTTGATTTTCTGTTGTTGTTGCACCCTCCAAAGTCACTATCTGTATATGAGTAGAGTTTAAAGTCTCCTTTTTAGGATACCAAAGTCCAAGAGCTGGTTTCCCTTTAAGGTATCTGAAAATTCTCTTCAGTGCATTCAAGTGTGACTCCTTAGGGTCTGATTGGTACCTAGCACAAACACACATCGCAAACATTATGTCAGGTCTATTGGCACTTAAATACATTAATGATCGTATCATAGATCTATATAATCTTTGATCAACAGACTTCCCTGTAGGATCTGGGACAATCTTATCTATTGTTGATGCTGGTGTTTTGCATGAAGATGAATCAGCAAGGTTGTACTACTTCAAAATTTGATTCACATACTTCTCCTAATTAATGAAGATGCCATCAAGTTTCTGATAAGCTTGTAAGCCAAGAAAGAATGTTAGTTCTCCCATAGAACTCATTTGAAACTCAGATTTCATCAGACATTCAAATTCTTCACATAATCTCGTGTTTGTTGATCTAAATATGATATCATCTACATATACTTGAACAACTAAGAGATCTTTATGTTCATGTTTCAGGAAGAGAGTCTGATCAATTTTTCCTCGTTTGTAACCATGCTTGAGTAAGAAAGATGACAATGTATCATACCACTTTCTTGGGGCCTGATGAAGTCCATACAAAGCTTTGTCAAGCTTGTATACCGTGTGTGGATAATCAGGATCTTCAAAGCCTAATGGCTGAGCAACATAGACTTCTTCATCAATTTTACCATATAAGAAGGCACATTTTACATCCATCTGGTAAATTATGAACTTCTTATGTGATGCATAGGCTAGAAAGATTCTAATGGCTTTAATCCTTGCAACAAGAGCAAAGACTTCATCATAGTCTATTCCTTCTTCCTAACTATAACCTTGTGCTATCAGCCTTACTTTGTTTATCATAATAATGCCTTTATCATCTAGTTTGTTCTTGAACAGCCACCTTATGCCAATTGGATAATGGCCTTCAGGAAGATCAACTAGATTCCAGACTTTTTGTTTTCTGAATTGCTGAAGTTCTTCTTGCATTTCTTCAATCCAACTGTTATCTTTTAATGCTGTAGTGATGTTGGAAGGGACCACTTGTGAAAGAAAGCAAGAGAACAGATAATGTTGGTTGTTCCCCCTTGTCTTCTTGTAGTTCTATCATTAAGATCACCTATCATGTTTTCAATGGGATGATACTTGTGAATTCTGGATGTTGGTATTGATTCAACTTGAATGGATGAATCCAAGTTAGTGATGTTGGTAGATGGAGATAGAGTTAGCTGCGATGGGGAATCCACAAAGTAATCGAAATTCTCATGTGGCTGATCTTTTGATGCTAAATTATGTTCATCTGTATCAGCTTATATTTCTGTAGATGTACGCATAGCATCCGTAGCATCTACAGGTTCAACTACAGATGATGTAGTTTGTTGAACTGCATGTGTGGGTGGTGGTTGTTGAATGTTTTCTGTTGAATTGTGAACAACTGAATGCAATGGGTCATCTCTGGAAGTAGTAATATCTACGGATGTTGAAGGAACTTCAGCGGATTTAGAAGGAAATTCTACGGATGTAGACCTATTGTTTCCATCAGGATGATCTTTGCTTGTTTGAATTGGACCAGGATCAGTAGCATTTTGAGTAAATGACTGGACTACTCTTGGTGGATCAGCTGTCAATGGCACTTCACCCATGTTTGGAGGAACATAAGGATAACATGTATCCACAGAACCATTCATTCACCAATGATTTTGCCTCCCTTCTTATCCCCACCAAATGCTAAATAGGAAGCATGTTTATGTTTAAAGTCATGGAGGAGGGAATAGTTTCCCGTCATGTACCTGGAACAGCCACTATCAACATATCATTTGTTGTTAGTCCTCCCTGGATGTTCCTACAAAAATAATGAAATCAGTTAGTTCGTGGAGCCCAAGCCTTGATGGTCTTAGGCTTGCCATTGTTATCTAATATTCTTATTTTCTCATGAATGAGCCTAGATGACTCTAGATTAGCTTTAGATTCCATTATTTCATTATGTTTTGTTTTGGGTGAGGATGATTCTTTTGATGATGAAGATGAAGCACTATCATCTTGATTCACACTCACTTCCTCTTTCACTTCTTCTTTTATTAACTTTTTCTTTGAACTAGAGGCTGAGGCTCTTTCTGAGAAGGTTTCTGTATCCTTTGTCCATGACTGTGGTACATGATTACCTTTTTCAAAGTGATCAAAGAAGGTATCATCTTCTTGTAATACTACCTTTTTATGAGGTGTCTTACTTTGAGATAGTTGTATCACCTTTTTCTTTGATGAATTATCAGCAGATGTTTTTGTTGTCTTTGCATTCTTTTGCTTTTATTGCTGATTCTTTTGCTTTAATATTTTTGATTCATCATTCTCTGAAGATTCTGAATTTGATTTAGAAGTCTCACCTTTTTGCTTCTTGGGGACCTTTAATTTGTTCTTTTTGTTGAAGAATCATTCTTGAGTGGAATGATTATGCTTGTTGTAGATGGCACAATGCTTGTTGAATTAACAATCTGAGCTCATATGATTGTTCATATTGTAGATGGAGCAATAGCTGCTAAAGTAATACTCTTCTGTGCTGTAGTTGTGCATATCACACCATTTGCAATACTTCTCTTCAGCTTCACTGTCAGAATCAGCTACTATCTTTGTCAGTTTCTTCATCAATATCTTTTTTGGCTTCTTCAGTTCTTTCTCAATCTTTGCATCTGAAAGATCCTTTTGTTTACCTTGTTGGTTAACAGTTGAATCCTCACGTATTTTCTTCTTTCGTAGATCTTTTACGGATGAATGTTTAGGTTCTGATGATTTCTTCATCCGCGGATGTTCTACTGAAGACTGTTTTGTCTTCTTCCATAGATCTTCTACAGCTAACATATTTTTCCTTTGCTTTTCTATAGATTTGTGAGAACCTGTCTTCTTCTTCCGCTGGTGATCTGCTGAAGTGAGACTATCTTCTTTCTCCGTAGTTGTTTTTGCTGACTGCCTTTTATGTTGTTTGTTGAGTTCATGAATGCCTTCATTTAACTTACCCATCCTTGTGTAAATGGTCTTCGGCAGATTTCTTTGTTTTGGTGGTTAGTGCAACTTTGATCTCATCAAGGATTTTGGGAGTTATAGAATCAATTACCATATATTTCCCCTTACCCAAACCAGCACTTTCTTGTTCTTTAGGCTCATCACTATCATCTAGATCATCACAGTTATCAAGATCAAGTTATGAGTCATTTTGTTTTGAGAATTTTGGTTCAGATGAATCAGTTTCAATGTATTCAGAGTCCTTGTCATTTATCACTTCATTATTTTCAACTTTTGACTCAGTTTTGGTGTTAGACACAAAATGATTTGTCAAACTGTTGGTCATGGACTAAGGTAGGTTGGTGTAATTATCATTAATTGGTGGAGTAACATTATGATAGCCCAACCCAGACTTGTTCTTTGATTCAGTATGAGAATTTAACAGTTTCTCATACTGCTATGATGATAGTTGGAATTTCTGAAGTTTTACTTCATTTGATGCATGATCTGACATGGACTTGGTTAATGAGTTGGTCAAATGCTCAACTTGTGCTTTCAAATTATAATTTTCAGACATAAGTTTGTCTAAATCCTTTTGTAGTGAATTTATTTTGACTTGATAAAGTTTATGTTCTCTTTCATGAGATTCATTTAAAAGCATAATTTCTTTGACTTTATCAGCCAATTGTTGAGCATGAGCCCTGTATCTCTCAACCTCATCAACACATAAGGAAGAACATAACCTTTCTCTTACCTCTCTGGCCATTGGTGGAACTTTGTTTTCCATATTAGCCATCAAAGCCTAATTTTCTTCTAGTACTTCCTTCTTATACATGCTCCAGTCACATGTACCATCCTGCAAAATAATCAAACCAGTTTCTTTAGAATTATTGGTACCTATTGAAGAGCCTGTGGCTGGTGGGAATGAGTTTGTTAGCTGTGGTTACTTGAAGCTCCTCTAATTTGCTTGTCTTGTATCTGTTGTTGATTGCTGATTGTTGTTGCATTCCCTGGAGGAGTGACCATACAGATTATATTTGTAACACCTCACCTTGGATTTGTCAACACTAATTTTTATTGTTCTGCCTTCCACTGACAATCCCTTGTTTCTCTTCATGTACATTTTTGCTCTATAAGCAATCATGGCCATTTGCCATTGCAGATCCATCTCTTCTACTTCATCTCGATGAAGTTCTTTAAGGTCTTGCTGACAGAAGTAGGCAGGAGTCAAGGTACTTCCCAAGTAGGCTTGAAAGCTTGAACTGAAAGCTGTAAAGGCTGCCTTCTGTTCTTTTGATTCCAGAACTACAGTAATTGGTTCTGTTTGATTACTCACTTTGTTGGATTTGAAGTCATCTGACTTTCCTTTTGCTTTTCTGTTTTTATTGTTTTGAGAGTTCAACTTGGAGGGCTTTGCAGCATAGAAGCCAGTTTCCTCTTCAGTATCACTTTCCACACAAGAGTTATCTTCATCATCATTAGAGATGAAAGCACTTCCAACACCCTTAGTTTCTTTGAATTGGTACGATGCTATAGGTGTTTTAACACTCTTGTTTCTGGTTTTCGCTTTTAATTCCAAAGCTTCTACCTTTGCAACCAGAGTGTCCAGCCCAATTGCCTTCAGATCAATAGTATTCTTGAACATGGACATAGTGTGTGTCCAGCTTTCTGGTAATGAATGAAGCATCTTATTGTTTAACTCCTCGTTGCCGTAATTCAGTTCAAAGATATTCATCTCTATAACAAGTTGCATAAACCTATGGAGTTGTAGAGGAACAGACTCACCCACAATATGATGAAAAGTCTTATATTATGAGAGAAGTGTAACCTTTTTTATGCTCCTTATCTTGTCACTTCCTTCACACAAAGTGTACAGGATTTTCCATAATGAGTTTGCTATTTTATATGATTCACACCTGATCAAGAGATCTTCAGGCAAAGCCATAGTAAGCAGTAATATGCTTTGATGTCAATCTTGACTCTCTTGGCATCATCAGGTGACAGATTTTTCAAACTTACGGGTTGATTGTTGTCTTTATAGTCCGGTCCTAAAGCAGGTGGAATATAAGGACCTTCAGTAATCGACATACATAAATTAAAATCTGTGTAATTAACATGATTTCTAAATCTGATTTTCCAAGTTTTAAAATTAGATTTATTTTCCAACTTTGGAGGTTGATAGCCAACCACTGAATTGCTCATGCTAATTAACTTGATTAAATAAACACTAATTAAACAAATCAATCTGATGGATCAATTGATCTAGATCAATGAGCACGTGGTTCTGATACCACCTGATAATCCAAGGATCGTTGCAGGAATTATCAATTTGAATTTAACAAGTATTGAGCGTGGAATTATCAATACCTGCTATTTAATGGATTGTTTATTAAAAATTGAAATCGATGAACAAAGAAGAACAACTAGAAAAAATAAACGTAATAATGCAATACACAAATTGTTTTCAATTGCTCTTCATTCACAATCAATCAATTACAATTGATTATAATGCTATATGTTCTTGATGCTTGATATTGCTATCTTGTTAACGTTCTTGTTGATCAATGTTTATCGATCAGTATATACACCTAATTGTGTATAGATATCTTCCTATTCTATTCCTATTTTCTAGCTAATATATAGCTATTCTGTTTTGATATTTTGTTTCTATATGTGCGAATCCTTGCCTTGTTTATCGGCATAGGAGTTCATAATTTACATAGGAAATTGTAAATTACATAAAGAATGTTGTTGATGTGACGTGGAATATTTTGTTGACTTAATTATCCTTCGCCGCCATTGATTTGATGATATTGCACTGACATGTTGACTTGTTGACTTTTTGTTACGTACTTGATGATTTGAAACAATACAAAGTTTGTTAATCTTCCGTAGGAAGTTCTTCTTCCGCAGCAATTAGTCTTCCGCAGCAACACTTCGTCTTCAGCATTTTTTCTTCAGTGGTTGTGCTTCCACAGGAGTTCTTGTACTTGTTATTCAGTAGCAAGCTCTCCTTCAACATCTCCACTTAATCTTTGGTCTTGTTCAGCAGTTGTTGTTCTTCCGTAGGAGATCTACGGAAGCACATTAGTTATGCTCCTGAGAACATCTACGGAAGAACACTTATTCATCCGTAGGTTGTTCTAACAGTTACTCAATTTTTCCAAATTGACCAAGTCTGATGTTTTCTGTAATAACATAAACTAACACACGTAATAATATGGGTTACCATATAAATCATGCGTTATATTATATTATCAAAAAGAGAATTACAATGATTAATTACAAGAGTTGACAAGTCAACTAAACCTATACATTTGATCTAGTTCTAACACTAATTAATAACTCACTCTTAATTAAATAAGAAATTGTGGTCAAAATCAGTTAAATCACTCAATATATTCTCAGTTAATTTGAAATTATGATGTTAGATGATGATGGTTTTGTTTAAAACAGCCTTGAGAAATAGAACAATAACACTAATCCATGAATCAAAAGCGATTCTAATGCAAATCGAAATTAATCGAGCAATGGAACAGTGAATAATGATCGATACAATAAGTTTTTGATGATTTGATAAAACAAACAACCAATTAAAATAATCAAACTAATAGATCAATTGATCTAGATCAATGAGCACATGGCTCTGATACCACCTGTGAATCCAAGGATCGAATCAGGAATAATCAGTTTGATTGAACAAATAAATATTGTAGAATTATCAATATTTGATTTTTAATTTAATTGTTTATGAAATTGAAATTGACAAACAAAATATAAAACAAATTAAAAACAGAATAATATAATGCAACAAAAGATTTGTTTCAATTGTTTTTCATTAATACACAATCGATTACAATTGCTATGATGCTCTTGTGATCTTGTGATCTCCAATGATGTTCTTGATTTTCTTGTGGGTTTGCTATTTTTCTTGAGTTGTATCGATCTCCCTTAATAACCAAACAAACTCTCCTAAAAGTGTGGATCTATGCCTTATTTTTAGCGGCAGAGTGATTTAACAATGGAAATTATAACTTTGCTATTGTGATATGTTACAGCTGTAATATTCCTATTGTGACATCCTAAGTTCTCTCACATAAAGTTAGTCTTTCGTAGATGTTGACTTGATGACATCACTTCAGTCAGCTTGACTTGATGACTTTATGTTGTACTTGGAGTGCTCATGCAAGTTGGTCTTCCGTAGGAAGTTGGTCTTCCATAGGAATCTCTGATCTTGAACTTCGTCCTCAGGAGCAAGCTCTTCTTCAGCAGCAACAACTTGATCTCTGGTCTTGTTCTTTAGTAGATGTTGTGCTTCCGTAGAAGATCTACGAATGCATGATGACTTGTTCAGTTTTGCTCTGGAGAACATCTATGGAAGAACAATCTGTTCATCCGCAGTTGTTCTTGTACTTGATCAATTTTTCCAAATTGACCAAGTACGATGTTTTTCTGCAATTACATAAAATCAACACAAATAATATTTGGGTTAACTTATATTTCATGCATTACAAAATGATAAAGAATTATAGAAGTTCATTACAAGAAATGATTCATCATCTAAACCTATACAAAAGATCTAGACCTAATAGTATCCAATGTTTCCACCAACAATGAGTATCCAATGTTTTGATATTAACTCATTAACAAAATCATTTGACACATCTTACTTTGATGTTTCAGGTACCAAGGATAATGATGAGTATCCAATGGTTCCACCAACAACCATTGATGTTCCATTAACTACTGATCCTCCAAGGAGAACAAACATCACTTCTTCCAATACCACAGTTTCAACCCCTCTAGAACAAACAAACACATTAAAAGGAAACTCATAAGACACACCATCTTCATCAACTCCTGTGACCACCCAGCCATAACCAATTAACCAAACAAAGTCATATCAACCAGCCTCAGTTGAAGAAGATGATGATTATCATTCATTACCTGATACACATCATGAAGATGAAATCTAAGATTTCTTTCATGATTCACCACAAACATTCAATGCACCCACACAACCAGATATTCAAACAACAAGTCCCCTTGCTTATCCATCCACAAGCAACCAAACAATCACCAATCTTGATTCAACCATTGCAGGATCATTTAAGCGATGGTCAATACAATCAGTCTCATAATGAGGAGAGTGTTAGAACACTTAACAGATCAAATAGAGAACCATGTTTATATGAACGATACTAAGAACACAAGTAAACAATGAGACAAAACTAAGAATAAGAACAAGATAAGTATGGTTTTCAAGAATGTTGTATATTGCTCTCAAGTTCTTTTACAAGTATTACAAAGCATAGAAAGAAATACAAGGATCTGAGATACTTTATATTACATCCTACAGCCGGCCATACTTTGAAGGCCAGCTGGAAGCACTAATCTAGACAACCAGATCAATGTAAAGTCAAAAGGTAGATTGCCTTTTGACTAGTGACTATGACATGCCATAGCTCACATCCTAATATATTATAAAAAGGATAAAAGGTACAAAGTAAGAAGTTACAGACTCAAGACCATAACCTATAGTTTACTAAAGCATGGACCTTTTCACCAACTTGTATAAGTTGGTGAGTCTTCAGAGTTGCAGCGCAAAGTAAGTCAGCTTTATGGAAAAGTAGATCAGAGAAAGCATGTCCTCTATGTCTTTGAAAGAAATCAGTCATCACTTCATTAGCTTTAGAAGACTTTGTCTTTGAAGCTTCGGAAGACTTCTCTTTGGCTTTGGAAGATTTAGTCTTTAGCTTCGCAAGATTTTACACTTGGAATAATTTTGTGATGAGTGTAAAACTACTGAAGTAACTTCTACCTTGTACATTAGTGCGTGCATACAGGAAGCTCCTTGGTTGTTTTGGCTTCTTTGGTTGCATCAGCCTTCTAATATAACCTTACAAACTCCCCCTAGGCTGATGCTACCAAAACATACAAGTTATTCAGATGTTAAAAGTCCTCATTAGTATTAAGACCATACCTTTATTTTATCATCTGGTTAGGATCCCTTAGACTCTCATAATATCTTCTCATGTCATTGAGATCATGTAGAAGAAGATCAAGCATGTCTTGCTAGAAATAGACATCTTGACCTCCTTGATCTCTAATGACATACCACCTATCTGGATAAGTAGTAAAAGTCTAGGACAAGATGGGTCTTCCAGAGGCTCTACTTGAGTTGGAATTGGTTGAGTAGCCTCTTTTTGCACTACCTCAGGATGCTCTGATTCATCCTGAGGTGTAGAGTTGGATGCCTTGGTCTTCTTCTTGGAATCACTCTTCATGGCCATCCTTTTCCTCCTCTTTGAAGTCTTTAACTGAGATGACTGGTCTTTAGCACCAGGTTGTTCTACTGTGTCTCTCTGAGTTGGGTTCTCTTCTCTAACAGGTTCAGAAGGAGAGTGAAGAGGACCCTGCTGTGGATTAGAAGATGTAGTTGGCTGAGATTTAGCTCTAGGTCTAGGTTGTGTTACCTTGACCTCAACTTTAGGTTGAGCTGGACTTGCTGGAGAGTGCAAGTCAACAAGCTCTCCCTTTTTAATCTTTTGCTTGATCACCCTGATGTGCTCATCCATAGTGGATAGAGGCATTAGACCAAGCCTCCTTCCGAAGAATCCATACAACTTCAAGAAGCTTATCATCCTTTGTCTGTCTGCAGACTTCTTTTGGCTCTTTTGGATGATGGCTCTTGACTTTAAAGCTTCTTCCTTTAGTTTTCCCTTAGCAGCCTTTTGTTTCTTGATGACTTGTTGCTCCTGCTGGTTGAGATCCTCAAATTCAACATACTCATATGATAAAGGAAGAAGTGCAGATGCCTGATAGAGTCCTGTGGCACTTAGGTAGTTGATCATGTTTAGTCTATCAGCTTCCTTATCTACCTGAGGTTGTGTAGTTGCCACAGCCTCTTTCTTAGGACTTTCCTGAACTGTGGAGAGGATAGGAGCATGCTTGTAGGGCCTTTTCTGTCTCCTTTCTTCCTTGATTTTTAGGAGCAGTTCTGCATCCTCTGCCTCTTTCCTTTCCTTTAACAGCTCTATGTGTGCCAGTTCATTTAGTTGCTCTAAGGGAAGAGAGATGATTTCATCTTTGTTGTAGTTCCTGGTCCCCAGGCAGTTTAATCTGGTTGCCTTCAACTCATCATCCTGAGTGTTTGGCCTGGGGCAGCCCTGAAAGCAGCTTCCATGAACCTAGGAGACCGACCTTCAGCAGCTGGTGCCTCACTGAGGATATTGGGTGCTGAAGAAGTTCCTATATCAAGGTTCACAGGTTCAACTTCTGGGTCTTTAGTCAAGGCTTCCCCTTCGAAGCTAATCTTAGGGTCCACCTCAACATTCAGTTGACCGAAAATCTCACCTGCTAGCCTCTGTCTATAAAGTCTTGACCTCAGCTTGATTTCTTCTAGCACCCTTTCTTGAATCATATCTGCTAATCTTGCAGCTTGTCTGTTTTGACTTGGATTGACAAATGGAAGATCAGTCAGATGGATGCTCTCATAGAAGCTCAGGTTGAAAAAGTTGACAATTTCCTGTTGACCCTAAGATCTAGAGATGACAAGAGCTCTTCTATCAGTGTCATACCTCCATTCCATGATTGGATTCTCAGAGTGATGAGATGGGGTAGGCATAGCTCTGGGAATACCCTCCTCAAACAAACTTTGTATGAGTGAGTCAACATCCATGTAGACTTAAGGAGGTTGCTGAGTATGGACCATTGCAAGTGAGGGTGGTGAATCCTCAAAGTCCATACTCTATGAATAACTCTCAGGTTTTGTGATTGTTTGGACTTTCTTCCCCTTTTTGGTAGCATCACCTTCTTGCATAGGTGAGCTTGGGGTTGGGTCTGTCACATCCATAGGTTCTTGTGGACCTGGTTGAGTTCTCATGAGTGATCTCTCAGCTAACTTGCCCTTGAGATCAGTGATCTCAAGTTGCTGGTCATTGACCCTCCTTTGTAAGATAGTCACCTGAGATTCCAGGTGACTTATCTTTGAGACTAAATAGGTGCATGTTTTTGTCAATTTTTTCACCTTTAGTTTCAAACTCCCCTCATCTTCGTCATGATTACAAGCTCAGCCTAGCATTCAGTTAATTTAGTGATGAGATCTTTGATCTGAGTCATGTAATTGGTGTGTTCATGCTTAAGGGTTGAAATGGTTTTCTCTAAATCTTCTATTGTAAGTTTGTAATCATTTTTAGCTCTTTTGAAATCAGCTTTTAAAATGTTTAAGGACTCAAGATCAGTTCTTATCTCTAAGTTATAGGACCTATATCTGTTAACTTTAGCAATACATTCAGGTGTACAAAAGATGTTCCAATACCTTGGCTTCTTCATGATCTCCCATCAGTGCTTGATTTGGAGATGCATCCTCAACCTAAAAGCTCCAAGCAAAGCATCCTTCTTTAACAGCAACTGCATCTTACTGCTTGGGCATCTCATTTTGGAGAGCTCCATCAGTGTAGTTTGGTCTGGTTTGTGCTTAGCCACCACTTGTTCTTGGTGCCTTGCACTCTCTAGGAAAGTGTCATATTTAGTTACAGTTGTAACACTTCACTTTGCTTTTGTCCAGCCTAAACTTTCCACTGGTTGCTTTGCTAGGAAACTTCCTCCCTGTCCTCTTGTAAAACTTTTTGGCTCTGTGAGTGAGAAGAGCCATCGGTTGGACTATTTCCATGTACTCCAGATCATCTGGATGGATATAGTCTAAGTCTTCAAGGGTAAAGAGAAAGTTGCTTATGCTTTCATTAGTAGACATAAAGGCTTATGAAGAGCTTGTCTCTTGGAATGGGCTTCCTTAGGTGTAGCTCTCTCTTGGTGTCTCCGGAAAGATGATGAAAGGACCCTTTTGTGAGTTGTTAGGATAGCAGATGAGATGATGCTATGGTTATCTACAATCCTTTTCAACCACATGAAGGGCTGAACTCTGTTGATTGTTGGAGTTACCAGATGGATTTTGCATGTTCATCTCCATCTGGTAGCTACTGAGGATACCATATAACTCAAAGAGAGTAAGGGTCTTGAGGTTCTCATTCCTCTTAATGACCACACAATAGTGTGTCCATTGTCTGTGAAGAGAGGACATGAACTTCCTCACAATGTCCCTATTCTCAAGAGTTACTCCAACATCCATTAGAGTATCCACAATCTCAACATACCAGAAGTATTGTTGAATCATGGTTTCACCTGCCTTAAAGGTGAAGTTCTCAAACTGCTGCTTCAGGAGGTCCCTCTTCTCTTTTGATTCATTTGACCCCTCATACATAAGCTTCAGTGCATCCCATAGCTGCTTGGCAGTCTTGCACTTCTTGAAGCCTCTGTAGATAGAGTTTGGAAGAGCAGTTTGGAGGGCGGTCATGGCCTTCTGATCTATGTCTATCTTCTTCCAGTCTTCTTTAGAATAGTCTGCCACTTCCTTTGGTATCATACCACCACTAGTAGTAGCTGAAGAAGTAGATGGTACATGAGGCGCAGAGACAACAGATCCCCACATCCTACAGTCTTGAGACTTGATGAAGCCTTCCATTTTTTAGCACCAAGTATCAAAGTCATCAGGAGTGACCAGTGGAAACTTTATCATAGTACTGGTTTCCGTATCAGCCTTTGTAATAACTGCCATTTAAGTTGTTAAGTGTTTTGTGAAACTAAAGGGATTTAAGATGGTGAGATCTTACAATCAAGAGACTTGAAAAGCTCTGATACCAATTGTAGGACCGTTTAAGGGATGGTCAATACAATCAGTCTCATAATGAGGAGAGATTTAGAACACTTAACAGATCAAATAGGGAACCGGGTTTACATGAATGATACTATGAACACAAGTAAACAATGAGATAGAACTAAGAACAAGAACAAGATAAGTATGGTTTTCAAGAATACTGTATATTGCTCTCAAGTTCTTTTACAAGTATTACAAAGCATAAAAAGAATATACTACATCCTACAGCTGGCCATACTTTGAAGGCCAGCTGGAAACACTAATCTAGACAACAAGATCAATGTAAAGTCAAAAGGCAGATTGCCTTTTGACTAGTGACTATGACATGCCATAGCTCACATCCAAATATATTATAAAATGGATAAAATGTATAAAGTAGGAAGTTACAGACTCAAGACCATAATCTACAGTTTAGGTAAAGCATAGACCTTTTCACCAACTTGTATAAGTTGGTGAGTCTTCAGAGTTGCAGCGGAAATTAAGTCAGCTTTATGGAAAAGTAGATCAGAGAAAGCATGTCCTCTCTGTCTTTGAAAGAAATTAGTCTTCACTTTATTGGCTTCGGAAGACTTTGTCTTTGAAGCTTTAGAAGACTTCATCTTTGACTTTGGAAGATTTGGTCTTTGGCTTCGAAAGATTATACACTTGAAATAATTTCTGTGATGAGTGTAAAACTTCTGAAATAACATCTACCTTGTATATCAGTGCATGTATGTAGGAAGCTCCTTGGTTGTTTTGGATTCTTTGGTTGCATCAGCCTTTTAATATAACCTTACAACCATCCCTGTTGATCAGATTGAAACAACCAGAGTTCACAAAGATCATCCTTTAGAAAACATCATAGGTGACCTTAATACCAGATTGACACGAAGTCAATCTGACACAGCAAACATTTGCTTGTATTCCTGCTTCCTATCTCTAACTGCACCCAAAAACATCACAGAAGCACTTAAAGACAATAGTTGGATAGAAGCAATGCAAGAGGAATTATAGCAATTCAGAAAGCAAGAGGTATAGAAGTTGGTTGACCTACCTGAAGGTCAATATGGCATTGGCACAAGATGGCTATTCAAAAACAAAGCAGATGACAGAGGGATTGTCATCAGAAACAAGCAATGCTAATTGCCAAAGGTTATACACAAGAGCAAGGAATTGATTATGATGATGTCTTTGCTCCAGTAGCTAGACTAGAAGCCATCCGAGTGCTCCTTACATATGCCTCATCCAAAAACTTCACTGTCTTCCAAATGGATGTCAAATGTGCATTCCTCTATGGAAAGATAGATGAAGAGGTACATGTTGCTCAACCACTAGGGTTTGAAGACCCTAAATTCCTTCACAGAGTCTACAAGTTAGATAAGGTTTTGTACTGTCTTCATCAAACAACTAGGAAATGGTATGAAACTTTATCTAAGTTTTTACTATAGAATAGGATACCCGAGGGAAAATAGATCAGACATTATTCTTAAAAAGAAAAGAACAAGACTTGTTAGTGGTTCAAGTCTATGTGGATGACATAATTTTTGGCTCCACCAGCATCCAACTTTGCAAAGAATTTAAAACTCTTATGCAATCAAAATTCCATATGAGCTTAATGGGAGAACTTACCTTCTTCCTCTGTCTTCAAGTTCAATAATCTGCTAAAGGAATTTTTATCAATCAAAGAAAATATATGAATCATATATTAAAGGAATACAACATGTCTAATTGCACATCCAGCAAAACACCATTTGCAACTGGATTAAAATTTGACCCCGATCTAGAAGGAACATCAGTTGATTAGAAGCTTTACAGATCAATGATAGGCTCTCTGATGTATCTAACAGCAAGCAAACCAGACATCATGTATTCAGTTTGCATGTGTGCCAGATACCAAGCAGATCCAAAAAAATCACACATAAATGATGTAAAGAGAATCCTCAGATACTTAAAAGGCAAACCAGCACTTGGCCTATGGTATCCAAAACATGGAGATTTCTCTTTATATGCATACACAGACAGAGATTACGGTGGATGCAACAACAACAGAAAATCCACTACTGGAGGTTGTCAGTTTCTTGGATCAAGATTGATCTCCTGGTAGTGCAAGAAACAAACAAATGTCTCTGTGGCAATAGCTGAAGCAAAATACATAGCTGCTTCTGCATGTTGTTCTCAAGTGCTTTGGATTCAAAACCAAATGCTTGATTATGGCTTTATTTTTCTTAAAACACCAATACACATTGATAATTTTGCTGCTATGTTTATCACTAACAATCCTATTCAACATTCAATAACAAAACACATAGATATCAGAAATCACTTTCTGAGAGATTGCTCAGAAAAGGGTCTGATAAAGTTGATCAAAGTCCATACAGACAATCAATTGGATGGCCTGTTTACCAAACCATTTGATTCAACAAGATTTGAATTTCTAGTTCAGTCACATGGTATGATCAACTATGAACCAAACAAGTAATGTTTTTAAAACATTAGTTTCAAACACGCTTGATTTTGTCGAAGTCCAAGTTTAGCATCAAACAAGCATCTTTCAAAATCAAGATACCAAATAAACATTCATGTTTTCTAATTAACAAACAATTTGAATCACACATAACCATTCATGAGAAATGATAGTATACTAGATTATTTCTTCACTTGAGTCATTTTCCACTAATAAAGACTGACAAAACATTGTATGATATGTGGATAGGCTCAACATGGGACAACTAACATCACATACAACAGTGAAGAACTAAATTCTCATGATTGTGTGGTTAGCAACACATATCTTGGTTTATGGTGAGTATTGGTCTATCCAATATTGGTTGCTTGTAAAGTAACTACAATACACCAAGTGGAACAGTTTATAAAATGCTTAATCATACAAGTGTCTCCTCTGTTATGATTATCATGGACCTAGAGTGCACTAAGGCATTCTTTGTTATGCTGAGCACAGACATTAATGACCTACATCATGATCCAAAAAGATTCCCAATAAGAAATACATCCATTAAGGATGAATAATTAAAAGAATCCGAAAGAGGATCACCTTCCAAAGTGAAATGAAAAAGAATCCCAATGTGGATCAAACAATATGGATCAAATTGAGCATTTATACTCCTAAGTAGCTAGGTCATAAGTATTGTAAGTTCTTTCTAGCATATCTTAAGGAGTACTGATCTTAACATACACTCAGATATAGGGTACATACAAATCATGTTAATACTCCCACAACATGATAATCACTCGCTGTTTAAATAAATCATTCATACCATGCATGAGTTTAACTGGATCACAATATCTGCATTCCCATTGTATTAGTCTATGTCTATTCTCAAAATCATCCAAACAACTTAGTGAGAATTTAAGACTAGTATGATATCATGTTATGTGCAAATGACTCATGTCTAAACATGAAAATCATTCATTTATTAGTTAGATAAAGTGATATCTTTCTAAAATTTTATCATGCAAGCAATCAGATTGGACTTTGATAATTTTCATTCAAACACATTTAAATTTTTGTCATTTTATAAAGAGTTTTATAAATATGCAAAAATTTAGGGGGAGAAAATAAGCATGAAAATATTAATGGCAGCAGAATATGTGCATAATCATACAATTTTAAATTTTGAATTTTTTTTTATTTTGATTTTTAAATAAAACCAAGTCAAGCATGCACCCAAACACAGTTTGACACATATACATATGCACAGTATATCACAATATTGCTTGTGAGTGACTCTTTAACATCCATATATTGATCATGTTAAAATTTCAAAATTTTAACAAACATTCAAAATTTTATTAAATTTTGCTATAGAAAAAAATTTATCAAATTTGTTTTGGAAGAAAATTAAGCAAATTTCTAAACAAACAAAATTTTTTGAAAATTTGCCAACTGTTGACACAGCGGACACATAAACATACATCCGCTGTAGCTACAGTAACTCATTAACACTCAAAATACACCAAGTGTTTATAGCGGATGATGTTTCTAAAACATCTACTGTGAATATAATGAAATTCTACAGCGTATGACTGGCACTAGTCATTCGTTGTTGAAACAGTGCAAGTGTATACAGTGTATGCACACAGGTAATCATACGCTGTAAACATTCACACATCACACAAAAGGGTTCACAGTGCATGACAATAAGTCATCCGGTGTGAATATCTCTTGAACAAACAAAATTGTACACAACACATGAGCAAAGATTCATCCGCTGTGTATAACCAGACAAACAAACAAAGTTTATACAGCATATGAACAAATGTTCATCCGCTTTATGAACAGTGAACAACACACAGCGTATGACTTTTTAGTCATCTCTTGTAATTTTTTCACACAAGTGTGCACAACACATGAACAAATATTTATCCACTATGAACATAAGTTAAACAGTCAAAGGGTTTACAACGTACAGTTTAAAATTGTACAGCGTATGCACCGTTCACACAGTGCTTGTGCATTTCACAATGCATGACTTAAAATTAAAATTTTAAGTCAAACTGTTCACACAACGTACAGATACACTGTACACACAGCAAACAGTCATTTTGTCCGTTCTATATATACATCAACACTTGTCAATTTTTCATTCATCACGAGTGTGAGAGAGAAAAATCAAATTTCTAAAACGTTGATCATCCAAAACCAAAAATCTATTTGATTTCACTTCTGATTCATAATCAAATAGGTATAACAACATGATTCCAATCATCAAACACTTATTAAAACACCTTGTTCAATGTTGTTGATTCGAACATTGCTAGACCTAAGTCGAACATTGAACCGAAATCAAAACATGAATCTTTTGATGTTTTAAACAAAATCAAACATTGAAGATGTGTTAGATATAATTAGTCGAATGTATTAGGACTATTTTTGTGATGAAATTTGATTAAGTGTTCATCGAGTTCATAAACAGTCATGATGTTCATGCCAAAATCATAAAAAACCTGAAATTTGATCTTTGAAAATGTTTAAAATGACTTGAAATATGTTATAACTTGGTAAACATGTTCAAAAGTTAGTAACAAACATGTAAAATTAGTTAATTGGCTTGCCATTAAACACACCAACATTAAATGCATAATCATTCAATGTGTATTAAATGGTCTGTTTTGACTTTAAAAGTCAAACTGAAATTCATGAACAAGTTGTTATGAAATATAATCATTGTATGATTTGAACAAAACAAATCTTTGTGATAAAACAAACACAATGCAAAACAATTTGGATCAAAACAAATTGAATCAAACAAGATTTCCATGAACAAAATTAACCAAGCAGTTGACTTTGGATAAGTCAAACTGAATTAGTTGTTAATACCAATCAAACATACACTTTAAACAAGTCATAAGTGTTAAGCATACATATGACATCATTTCATAACAAACACATCAACTAAGTGAACACTTGATCAACATTCATCATATTCATCATCATACATACTTATCACACAAGATACTAACATACTAATTTTCATTACAGATATGGCAAACCTAGTGTTTATCAGAGATCATAATCTCTGTGTTTTTCTCAACCCTGATTCACCCAAGGCTGAAAACTATAGAGATATCATACATGCTATCAGATAGACTAGACTTTTATATACTATGACAGCAAGACCTAAGATTTATGAGGATCATATAGTCCAATTCTGGACTCATGCTTATTTGGAGCAACTGCATGACCAGCAAGTAGTAGTATCTACTGTATATGATCACTAGATTACCATCTCAGAAGAAGTCATAAGAATAGTATTACAACTTGGTGATGAAGATGCCCAAGGCCTAATAGAATTTGATGAGAATTATGTACTTCATGTATTTAGACAGATTGGGTATACAGGAACCATTCAAAGAAAACAGATCAAGAAGTCATACATGTGTGCTCAATTTAGGTTCCTAATGCACACTTACCAAAAGACAATGACTAATAGGAAGACAAGATGGGATAATAGTTCTTTACAAAGTTCCTCTGCTATTGCAAGCATCATAGCAAGGAGACCATTCAATTTTGCAGCTCAAATTCTCAATGGAATGATATACAATCTAACCGAAGTATGGAACAAGTTCCAAATGTATCTAAGGTTCCTTCAGATAATCATTGATGATCTTTTACCAAACATTCTAAGAGATGGTGCCATCTTCCAGCTTGTTCATTTTAGTGAACATGTATTCAAAAGAATCAAGTCAAGCTTGTATCATGGAGATGAAGTTCCTATCCATGCTCATATGATTGATTATGATCTTCCTGTACCAGTCATTTTTATGAGGATTCTAGGAAAAGGTGAACCTCAAATGATTTTCAAAATATGATTCATCAATAGCCAATCATCCAACCTGCTCCTATCATTCAAGAGGAAGAAGTTGCACCAATGCAAGAACCAATTGTTCAAGAAGAACAACCTGCTCATATTCAAAAACATGTCATGCATGAGCAAGAGCAAGTTTAGGAAGATGTTTAAGAACAAGAACATATGCATTTTGAACATCTGTTCCCTTCTCCACCACAAAGCCCAAACTTATCTGATTAGCAAACATTACTTCTCTTTTGAGAGACATTGATGCATCTTTATAAGAACATACAAGCCAACAAGAAGAAGTTAGTACTTCATCAGCTCAAGAACATGAACAAGAAATACAAAGCTCCGCTGAACCTGTTGAAGGTGAAGAGAAGGGAAGTGAGATACCTACAGAAGAAGATATTGAATGCTCTAAAGTATTTTTATTCACTGAGTATAATAAGTTGATTGAGAAGTCAAACAATAGAGCAAGAAAGCTGAAAGCTAAGCTCAAAGAAAAGTATGAAAGATTGAGAAGCTCATAGCTGATCAAACAGCTCAAAAGTTGATTGTTCAGTCTTTGGAACAACTTGAAAAATCAAAGGAAGAGGTCAAGATGAAAAAACATGACCTCAGTAGTACAAGACTAGATATTTCCTACTTGACTGAGCAAACAGACTTAAAAGATTTTGATATTGATGAGCTTAAAAGAATAATCTCTTTTCAATCTGAAGAGATAAACAGATTAAACAGAGAGTTAGAACTCAAAGACACTCAACTAAATGAGGAAGAACATTCAGAAGGTCAAGAACATGACCCGAGTGATGACTTTGAAGAACAGATTATGGCTCAAGCAGAAGAAACAAGCACTCAGGAACACCATACAGAATTAGCACTTATCATTCCTGAAGAGTCATACTCTATGGACCAACTGTTTGGTAAGGAAAACCCATTTGAAAACATATACTATTCACCCATCCTCAAACAACATTTCCATACTCCAGAAACTCAAACTACTGAAACAAGCATTGGGCCTATAAATCCACTCTCTAAAAAACAAAAGGAGCTAATCAAATATTTTGCTAAATCTCTGAAAGCACAACCCATATCATCCAAAGATCAAAGCTCATCATCATCACAACCTTCACTAAAAACATATGAAAGAAAGAGAAAGAGGCTATACCTAGCTTCTCTGAAGTAAGGAAAACAACAGATTCAAGAACAAGAAGAACCTGAATCACCACCACTAAAGCTGTTGAAAGTCAAAGCTAAACCATTGGATGATGAATCAAAATAGATAACATCTAAGGCTGCTACCCTAGAAGAAGGTGAAATTGATCAAACTCATGATCAATAGCCAATAATCATCTTGAGTGATTCTGATGATGAAGATGAAGATAGAGATGAAGATGTTATGCAGAACATACAAGAACTCTTCCCAGATGATCCAGAAACTTTAATGGGAATTAAGTTAACAGCTAGAGGATTTCCTTATGAATCATTCATACATCTTAACCTTTTAGAGGTTAAAGACTTGCTTAAAGACTTTCAAGAAGTCATGAAGGATGAACAAGAGCAAACATACAAAAGATACAAAGAAATCAAGGATGAACAAGACTTTTAGAAGAATCTTCCCAAAGATCCTCAAATAGATAAAATGATCTACTCCCAGGTGAAAAGATGTTGAGTCGCACGAGAATACCATACAGGTCATATGCTAGTAGATCTTTATCTCAGATGAAAGACATGGCAAGAGAGATATACAAAAACATGTTGGCTAATGCCTTAAAGCCACAAATCATCAAACTTCACCAAGCATCATCTCTATCAACTTACCATCAAGCTCCACCTAAGCTTCATCCAAGAGAAGAGCCTAGGCAGTTCATGCCTTATATGCTATGGCCAGAAGGAAATGAAGTGAGAGAAATGATAAATGAAAACACAAATTTTATCAAGCTTTATGACAAAATAACTCTCACTGCTTCTGCAAATGAAAGAAAAATTATAGCTTGGAATATGATGTAACTTGGGATGTTTCTCTAATCAAAAGAGTATCTGGACTTGTCCAATACTTAGCTTACATATCCCAACTTGGATCACTCACATATGAAGACAGACTTGACCTGATACAGTTGAGAATGGTCAATCATACAAACAATCCTAGAAGAGCTAACTTCTTTCACATACTAAGATCATACATGAACAAGCATCATCATCTAATGAAACAAAAGGCTAATAGAGAAGACAAACTTCACATTGCTAAGCTAAGAAAAGAACAACAAGAAGCTGTCAAGAAGAAGCAAACAAGTGAAGATCAATCAGAGCAATTAGATAGTGAACTGCTTGAAAGAGTGGGAAGGAAGCTTCTGACATCAGACTATTTGATCCAGTAAAGATCAAGCTCCTTCATCCTTCTTATGTATCATTTTTTAAGACAACAATATTCCCTGCAATAGAGGATGTTCTATGCAAGGGAGATTGTTGTTATTTTATTCATATGTTGAGAATATTAGGAACTATCTATGTGAATGTTACACTCAAACAGAGATTGGAAACCAATGAGCAACCCTTAACACACATTGAAGATATAACAGGCATGAGGATATCTGACAACAATAATGTTGAAATTCTAAAGGACAATCATGTTATAACCACACTACTAGCAACATTGATGTATAAAGCTTAGACCAATCTACCCTTGACAGATGGTTCATTTATCAATTCAAAGCAAATATGATGATCAAAAGAGTGTTGTGTAGTACTTTGTTGAGCACATAGTTAACTGTAGAAATGCTCTGAGGATCATACCACTGTCTGATCAAGTGAAGGAAGCTGAAAAGGATCAAAGCATTGAGAAAGATGTAGAAGAATCTTTGTAAGCCACAGCAGAAGTGCAGAAGAGTGTAGAAGAAGCTGGTCCTTTTCGTTCATAAAGGTTTCTAACAAGCAAACAGACAAAAACAAACAAACATACATATCTAACCTTTTTTTTCTTTTTTTCTCAGACAACCGGTTAACCATGCCAGGACCCATAAGATGGACCGGCAATGATCCTCTGCTGAGCCATGGTAAGAAGAACCATAAGCTCTTTTAATCATGCTCTAGTTAACTAGTGTTGGTTCATCAACCAGACATGGATTTCTGTCTTCTTAGGAATCAATAATACAGAGGTACGAGCCTATAAAACAGATCCTGTTCAAGTAAGGTCATTACATATCTAACCTTTCTAACACACAAAACATCCAAACATGCATAACAGATAACAAACACATCAGAGCATTAATCATTCATGGCAAATGTGCAAAATAGATATTTAGTTAAAAACTTCAGATATCTTGCAGCCAAGTTAGTGGTCAAGATCCAACTTTCTTCATATTAAACTCAGATTTTCATGCTGATTACTACTCCCCCTAAATTTATGATTAATGATTAACTTATGCATTTATCATAAATTTATTAAAAGAATAGCATGAAAAGCAATTATCCGTCCAACTTATTGGCAAAGAAAATAACAAAAACTATTTACAAGAATTTGCATCATACAATGGGATCATACTAGACACTAAGCAATTTCCTGAACCAGTTTTGTTTGATGATAGAATACATAGATCTAGTGCTGATTGCAAGTATTATGATCCACATAAATTTAAGCAAGAGTATAGTTTCAACTTGTCATGTTGTTTATCATGTTTTGGTATTGATTAAAGATAGACAAATATGGCCTCCACATTCAATTCACATTAGAGTTTGTCCTCCGTTTGTGAGTCAGTTTATCATTTTTTCATACTTAAAACTATATTCTTTAAGTTATAAGCTCTATCTTAAGATTTCTTTGAAATCTAGTTAATGCTGATATGATTTGTAAGTTCTGAACTAATATACAGTTGATCACATTGGATTCTTTTAGAGCTATTCCTTTTTGGAATCTTTTTGATAATCATCAACAGGACACCAGGTCTTTACCTACGTAAAACAAAGGTGCCTGTGAACCCAGGTCTTTGTTTACACAAAACAAAGGGTCCATGATGTGCAAAGATAGAGGTTATAAAGTCTCACAACATAGTGTGCTTAGGTGAATAAGTTGATTATAGCAGGATAAGACTTACTTGCTTGTTCCTCAAAATGGAATTGTCCACAATTAGTCATCTTAGCATTATGTTATGCATGAACTTTTATAGTTTCCACTCAAGCTGAACCTACTCAGATATCAAATCACATCTAATGTAACCTCGAAATTTTGTCACATAAAATAAAAGAAAAGAAAAGTATTTTGAAAAGAACTAAAAGAAGCCAAAGTTGAGGGGTGCTTTATGTAAATAGTACAAAAAAAGTCAAAAAGGTTACTTTTAAGGGCATGGCCGCCCATGCCATGCCCACTTTGCTACTGCTGTTCGACTAGAAGGAGAAAGGAAGCTGAAATTTTGGTTCTCTCGGCTGTGAAGGAGAAGAAAGGATGATTTTCGAAATTTGGTGAGTGTTGTTTATTTGGCTCGGTTTTTGTCGGGTTTTCAACTTTAAAACCGATTTATATGTGTTCTATGTGTTTTGGTGCTTGTTTTTTCTTGTTTAGGTGTTTGAACTAGTGTGCAAGCAGGTTCGGTGGAGTTTTACTTGTTTGCTGCACTAGGTGAGTTCTAGACCTTGGTTTTTATGTGTTTTAAACTGTTTTGGGGCTGAAAATGCATGATTAAAATGTTTTTACAACTGGTTTATGTATACCCGTAGTTGTGTATGTTTATGCTTATGTTTATGCTTGTTTATGTGTTGTGGGTGCTTAGAATGTTAAGTTTATGCTTAGAACAAGTGCAAAGGCAGATCTGGGATAGTTGTGATTCTGAAAAATGAATAACAGGTGGTCATGCGCCCAAACAGGGCCCATGCGCCTGGAAAATTTGCCTTAGAAAAATTAGGAGGGGCTCATATACCCCAATAGTGGCCATGCTCCTAATATGTTTGCCTGAAATTACTAAGTATAATCTCATACGCCTAAATAGTGTCATGTGCCCAACCAATTGTTCAGGCGCCTAAGTGCTAGTCCATGTGCCTGAACAGTTTATACGCCCAGAATGTAAGCTACAATGCCCAAGTGTAGGATTCATGCACCCGAATACTGTTGATGCGCCTAAGCAGGGCTCATGCGCCTACATAGTTGCCATGCGCCTAAATACTTGGAAAATTTTCTGGAATTTTGGGAAATCAAAATTTTAGGGTTTGACCCTAGTATGACTTGATGCTATTATCTGATAGCCTCACCTTTGACCAAATTGACGCGCAAGGAGGTGAAGTTTGTGTGGGGTCGAGAAAAGGAAGACGCTTTTGAGGAGTTAAAGGCAAGATTAACTCAAGCTCCTGTTTTGACATTACCCGAAGGGAGTGAAGACTTAGTGGTGTATTCGGATGCCTCCTATTCGGGACTGGGTTATGTGTTAATGCAACATGGGAGAGTAATAGCCTACGCGTCCCGACAACTAAAAACCCATGAGGTCAATTATCCCATGCATGATTTGGAGCTCGTAGCTGTGGTCTTCGCCTTAAAGATTTGGAGGCACTACCTGTACGGGGTGAAATGCACAATCTTCACGGACCACAAGAGCCTAAAGTATTTCTTTGAGAAAAAGGATCTCAACATGAGGCAGAGGAGGTGGTTGGATTTGATTAAAGATTATGATTGTGAGATCCACTACCATCCGGGTAAAGCTAATATAGTGGCTGATGCCCTGACTCGAAAGGAGAGACCCAAGCCAATCCGGGTGAAGGCTTATCAATTGGTGATGACCTCGGACGTGATGACACAGGTCAAAGAATTTCAAAATAAGGCATTGAAAGAAGATCGCCTTAACTCTAAAAGGATGAGAGGTCTGGTCACAGAGTTGGGAGAGAATACCCATGGAGTTAGAACCCGCTTCGGGCGGATGTGGATTCCCCGATATGGAGATCTACGTGGGCGAATTCTGG
This sequence comes from Flaveria sonorensis, assembly GCA_025506505.1. NCBI lineage: Eukaryota > Viridiplantae > Streptophyta > Magnoliopsida > Asterales > Asteraceae > Flaveria > Flaveria sonorensis. The sequence goes on along the minus strand of CM046433.1, from coordinate 40,754,724 downwards.
AAAAAGCTCATAAGACTCGATACTCCATTCATCCTGGTGCTACCAAGATGTATCAAGACATGAAGAAAGATTTCTAGTGGCCGGGAATGAAGCGTGATGTAGCGGAGTATGTGAGTAAGTGCCTTACTTGCTTGCAAGTGAAGGCAGAACACCAGGAGCCATACGGGAAGATCCAGCCATTGGATATACCCGAGTGGAAGTGGGAGCACATCACCATGGACTTCATCATAAAGTTACCCCGTACTGTGAGGGGGTACGATACCATATGGGTGATAGTTGATCATCTGACAAAGAGTGCTCACTTCCTACCAATCCGTGAGACGTATTCCTCTGAGAGACTGGCGGATATGTTCATCAAGGAGATTGTGGCTCGTCATGGTGTGCCGGTGTCTATTGTGTCGGACCGTGACACCCGGTTCACATCGAATTTTTGGAAGAGATTCCACAATGTGATGGGGACGAGGCTACACATCAGTACGGCTTATCATCCTCAGACAGATGGTCAGTCTGCGAGGACAATTCAGATGCTCGAGGATATGCTCCGAGCATGCGTGATCGACTTTGGAGGAAGTTGGGATGATCACCTACCGTTAGTAGAGTTCTCGTACAACAAAAGTTATCATGCCAGCATAGGCATGCCACCATATGAGATGTTATACGGTAGAAGATATAGGACACCCGTATGTTAGGGAGACATCGGGCAGAAGGAGTTGGGAAGTACTGAGGTGATTGAGGCTACGACGGAGAAATTGGAAAAGATCAAAGCCTTTATGAAGGCGGCAAAGGATAGACAAAAAACGTATGCCGACAAAAGACATAGACCGATTGAATTCAACATAGGTGATAAAGTTATGTTGAAGGTCTCGCCTTGGAAAGGAATTATTCGGTTCAGAAAGAGAGGCAAGCTAAGCCCAAGATACATAAGGCCTTTCCGAATCATTGCACGAGTAGGAGAGGTAGCCTATCGCTTAGATTTGCCTGATGAGTTAAGTGGAATTCATCCAACCTTCCATGTATCTCATCTGAGAAAGTGCTTAGCCGATAAAGACATGATTGTACCACTGGAAGATATCAAAATGGATGAACGACTTAACTATGTGGAGTAACCAGTGGCAATCATCGACTGGAAGGAGAAGAGACTGAGAAATAAAGTGGTTCCGCTTGTGCGGGTGCAGTGGAAACACCAAAAGGGTTCTAAGTCGACGTTGGAGACCGAAGATGAGATGAGACAGCATTACCCATAGTTATTCGAAGAGTGACAGGTTTCGGGGATGAAACCCCTTTAAGGGGGGTAGACTTGTAACGCCCGAAATTTTGTCACATAAAATAAAAGAAAAGAAAAGTGTTTTGAAGAGAACTAAAAGAAGCCAAAGTTGAGGGGTGCTTTGTGTAAATAGTACAAAAAAAGTCAAAAAGGTTACTTTTAAGGGCATGGCCGCCCATGCCATGCCCACTTTCCTGCTGCGGTTCGACTAGAAGGAGAAAGGAAGCTGAAATTTTGGTTCTCTCGGCTGTGAAGGAGAAGAAAGGTTGATTTTCGAAATTTGGTGGGTGTTGTTTATTTGGCTTGGTTTTTGTCGGGTTTTCAACTTTAAAACCGATTTATATTTGTTCTATTTGTTTTGGTTCTTGTTTTTGCTTGTTTAGGTGCTTGAACTCGTGTGCAAGCAGGTTCGGTGGAGTTTTACTTGTTTGCTGCACTAGGTGAGTTCTAGACCCTGGTTTCTATGTGTTTTAAACTGTTTTGGGGCTGAAAATGCATGATTAAAATGTTTTTACAACTGGTTTATGTATACCCGTATGTTGTGTATGTTTATGCTTATTTTTATGCGTGTTTATGTGTTGTGGGTGCTTAGAATGTTAAGTTTATGCTTAGAACAGGTGCAAAGGCAGATCTGGGATAGTTATGATTCTGAAAAATTAATAACAGGTGGTCATGCGCCCAAAGAGGGCCCATGTGCCTGGAAAATTTGCTTTAGAAAAATTAGGAGGGGCTCATGCGCCCCAATAGTGCCCATGCGCCTAAGATGTTTGCCTGAAATTACTAAGTATAATCTCATGCACCTAAATAGTGTCATGCGCCCAACCAATTGTTCAGGCGCCTAAGTGCTAGTCCACGCACCTGAACAGTTCATGCGCCCAGAATGTAAGCTACAATGCCCAAGTGTAGGATTCATGCGCCCAAATACTGTTGATGAGCCTAAGCAGGGTTCATGCGCCTGCATAGTTGCCATGCACCTAAATACTTGGAAAATTTTCTGGAATTTTGGGAAATCAGAATTTTAGGGTTTGACCCTGGTTTGACTTGATGCTATTATCTGATTATTTTATTTATGTTTTTGGCTCTTCTTGTGTTCATATTTATTATATTATAATGTGACTTTACGTGGTGTGATTTATCCGTATACGTAAAGTATTATCACTAAAGAAAGTGGAAAGATTGATGATAATGAGAAGTGGAACATAAAGAACGGAAGAAAGTCTTGCAAGCAAATTCACTCGAGGTTCACAACCACTAGGTTATTAGCTCAATTGTGTGCGGTTTAGCTAACCCGTTGGATGCAAACAGGGTCAATCTTTGAGATTGAGGGGACCCTTGTTGCTGCCCTGGTACTGGAGTCAGCTTCGTGCACGAGTTTGGGGTCTATTTGTAGACCTCGGCCCAGTACCAGTTTTGTGCGTAATATCAGGGGCATAGCACATTGGTCCGGATTAAGTGAAAGATTAAAATAAAGGTTCAAATGAACAATGATGGAAATGGTAAAGAAGATAATGGATGTTGTCTTAACTGTACGTATGATGTGTGATCGCGTACGACAGAAAAGTATATTATTTTAAAAAGGGTATTTTCATATTCAAATCTTTCAAGGTATTTTAACATTCTTAAACTAGAGCTCACTCAGAAATGCTGACTTTTATGTGTTTTCAGTTGGCAGGTAAATTGTTGAGGATAGCACTCGGGGAGGCTACTCGTCGGGGCTAGACTGGCATCCGTTCACGCATACTAATATTGTTGTTTTGTAATGCAACTAATATGATCTTTTGTAACTATTAACAATTAACAATGTATTGCTTAGCAACAGTATTTATTAATGAAGTGAATGGCTTTTGATATTAATTCCGCTGCACTGGTTTATGAACTATGAAATGTTTTATATATATTGTGCTATGATTGACCAACTGTGAGGTCTCCAGGAACGGGGCCTTACATCTAACCAGTCTTTATTATGTGATAAAATTCAGGAAATTAAGCAAAGGTATAGTGTACTATCATTTCCCATGATATGAACTGCTTATTCATAAAAACATGAAACTAAGATAATATTTTTTGGAATTTCATATGTTTTATGAATGTTTTTGCCTTTTTAATATTAAGAAAATTTAAGGACAGATCAGGCTTTTCTTTGTGTTGATTATTTAATCTAAGTTGATCATGCCTATAGACTCAATTAAGAAATTAAATCTCACTAAGTTAAAGGCTTTAGTGAATAAATCAGCAAGCTGATTTTTTGTATCCACTTTAATCAACTTGATTAAACCTTTTTCTAAACAATCTCTCAAAAATGATATCTGATTTCTATGTGTTTTGTTTTACTATGTTGCACTGGATTAGCAGTGATGAACATAGCAGCTGAGTTATCAATGTGTTTTGGTGTTTGAAGAAAGTTGTAACCATAATCAAGTAATTAGTTTTGCAACCATAAAACTTGAGAGCAACCAGCTGAAGCAACTATGTACTCAGCCTCAGCTGTGGATACTAAAACATTTGTTTGCTTTTTGCACTGCCAAGAAACTAGTCTTGGTCTTATGAATTGGCATCCTCCAGTTATTGATTTTCTGTTGTTGTTGCACCTTCCAAAGTCACTATCAGAATATGAGCAGAGTTTAAAGTCTCCTTCTTTGGGATACCAAAGTCCAAGAGCTGGTTTCCCATTAAGGTATCTGAAAATTCTCTTCACTACATTCAAGTGTGACTCCTTAGGGTCTGATTGGTACCTAGCACAAACACACACAACAAACATTATGTCAGGTCTGCTGGCAGTTAAATACATTAATTATCCTATCATAGATCTATATAATCTTTGATCAACAGACTTCCCTGTAGGATCTGGGACAATCTTATCTATTGTTGATGCTGGTGTTTTGCATGAAGATAAATCAGCAAGGTTGTACTTCTTCAAAATTTGATTCACATACTTCTCTTGATTGATGAAGATGCCATCTGGTTTCTGATGAACTTGTAAGCCAAGAAAGAATGTTAGTTCTCCTATAGAACTTATTTGAAACTCAAATTTCATCAGACATTCAAATTCTTCACACAATCTATTGTTTGTTGATCCAAATATGATATCATCTACATATACTTGAACAACTAAGAGATCTTGATGTTCATGTTTCAAGAAGAGAGTCTGATCAATTTTCCCTCTTTTGTAACCATGCTTGAGTAAGAAAGATGACAATGTATCATACCACTTTCTTGGGGCCTAATGAAGTCCATACAAAGCTTTGTCAAGCTTGTATACCCTATGTGGATAATCACGATCTTCAAAGCCTAGTGGCTGAGCAACATAGACTTTTTCCTCAATTTTACCATATAAGAAGGCACATTTTGCATCCATCTGGTAAATTGTGAACTTCTTATATGATGCATAGGCTAGAAAGACTCTAATGGCTTCAATCCTTGCAACAAGAGCAAAGACTTCATCATAGTCTATTCCTTCTTCCTGAGTATAATGTTATGCTATCAGCCTTGCTTTGTTTCTCACAATAATGCTCTATTATCTAGTTTGTTCTTGAACGGCCACCTTGTGCCAATTGGATAATGGCCTTCAGGAAGATCAACTAGATTCCAGACTTTTTGTTTTTTGAATTGCTGAAATTCTTCTTGCATTTCTTCAATCCAACTGTTATCTTTTAATGCTGCAGTGATGTGGGAAGGGACTACTTATGAAAGAAAGCAAGAGAACAGACAAATGTTGGCTGCTCCCCCTTGTCTTCTTGTAGTTCTATCATTAAGATCACCTATCATGGTTTCAATGGGATGATACTTGTGAATTCTGGGTGTTGGTATTGATTCAACTTGAATGGATGAATCCAAGTTAGTGATGTTGGTTGATGGAGATGGAGTTAGTTGGGATGGGGAATCCACAAAGTAGTCGAAATTCTCATGTGGCTGATCTTTTGATGCTGAATTATGTTCATCTGTATCAGCTTGTATTTCTACAGATATAGGCATAGCATCCGCAGCATCTACAGGTACAACTACAGATGATGTAGTTTGTTGAACTGCATGTGTGGGTGGTAGTTGTTGAATGTTTTCTGTTGAATTGTGAACAACTGAATGCAATGGGTCATCTCCGGAAGTAGTAATATCTACGGATGTAGAAGGAACTTCTGCGGATGTAGAAGGAAATTTTGTGGATGTAGACCTATTGTTTCCATCAGGATGATCTTTGCTTGTTTGAATTGGACCAGGATTAGTAGCATTTTGAGTAAGTGACTGGACTACTCTTGGTTGATGTCAATGGCACTTCACCCATGTTTGGAGGAACATAAGGATAACATGTATCCATAGGACCATTCCTTCACCAATGATTTTGCCTCCCTTCTTATCCCCACCAAATGCTATATAGGAAGCATGTTTATGTTTAAAGTCATAGAGGAGGGAACAGTTTCCCGTCATGTGCCTGGAACAGCCACTGTCAACATACCACTTGTTGGCAGTCCTCCCTGGATGTTCCTACAAAAATAATGAAATCAGTTAGTCCATGAAGCCCAAGCCTTGATGGTCTTGGGCTTGCAATTGTTATCTAATATTGTTATTTTCTGATGAATGAGCCTAGATGACTCTAGATTGGTTGTAGATTCCATTAATTCCTTATGTTTTGTTTTGGGTGAGGATTATATTAATGATGAAGATGAAGCACTATCATCTTGATTCACACTCACTTCCTCTTTCACTTCTTCTTTTATTAAATTTTTCTTTGAACTAGAGGTTGAGGCTCTTTCTGAAAAGGTTTCTGTATCCTTTGTCCTTGACTGTGGTACATGATTACCTTTTTCAAAGTGATCAAAGAAGGTATCATCTTCTTGTAACACTACCTTTTATGAGGTGTCTTACTTTGAGATAGTTGTATCTCCTTTTTCTTTGATGAATTATTAGCAGATGTTTTTGTTGTCTTTGCATTCTTTTGCTTTTGTTGCTGATTCTTTTGCTTTGGTGTTTTTGATTCATCATTCCCTGAAGATTATGAATTTGATTTAGAAGTCTCACCTTTTTGCTTCTTGGGGACCTTTAATTTGTTCTTTTTGTTGAAGAAACATTCTTGAGTGGAATTATTATGCTTGTGGCAGATGGCACAATGCTTGTTGAAGTAACAATCTGAGGTCATATGATTGTTCATATTGCAGATGGAGCAATAGCTGTTGAAGTAGGACTCTTCTGTGCTGTGGTTGTGCATATCACACCATTTGCAATACTTCTCTTCAGCTTCACTATCAGAATCAGCTTCTATCTTTGTCAGTTTCTTCATCAGTATCTTCTTTTGCTTCTTCAGTTCTTTCTCAATCTTTGCATCTGAGAGATCCTTTTGTTTACCTTTTTGGTTAACAGTTGAATCCTCACGTATTTTCTTCTTCCGTAGATCTTCTACGGATGAATGTTTAGGTACTGATGATTTCTTCTTCTGCGGATGTTCTATGGAAGACTGTTTTGTCTTCTTCCGTAGATCTTCTACAGCTGACACATTTTTCCTTTCCTTTTCTACGGACGTGTGACTATCTTCTTCCGTAGATCTTCCACTGGTGATCTGCTGAAGTGAGACTATCTTCTTCCTCCGTAGTTCTTTTTGCTGACTATCTTTTATTCTGTTTGTTGAGTTCATGAATGCCTTCATTTAACTGACCAATCCTTATGTAAATGGTCTTCAGCAGATTTCTTTGTTTTGGTGGATAGTGCAACTTGATCTCATCAAGGATTTTGGGAGTTATAGAATCAATTACCATACATTTTCCCTTACCCAAACTAGCACTTTCTTGTTTATTAGGCTCATCACTATCATCTAGATCATCACAGTTATCAAGATCAAGTTCTGAGTCATTTTGTTTTGAGAATTGGTACGGTGCTATAGGTGCTTTAACACTCTTGTTTCTGATTTTCTTGTCTAGTTCCAAAGCTTCTACCTTTGCAACCAGAGTGTCCAGCCCAATTGCCTTCAGATCAATAGTATTCTTGAACATGGACACAGTGTGTGTCCAGCTGTCTTGTAACGAATGAAGCATCTTCTTGTTTAACTCCTCATTGCTGTAATTCAGTTCAAAGATATTCATCTCTATAACAAGTTGCATAAACCTATGGAGTTGTTGAGGAACAGACTCACCCACAATATGATGAAAAGTCTCATATTGTGAGCGAAGTGTATCCTTTTTTCTGCTCCTTATCTCGTCACTTACTTCACACAAAGTGTGCAGAATTTTCCATAACGAGTTTGCTGTTTTATATGATTCACACCTGATCAAGAGATCTTCAGGCAAAGCCATAGTAAGCATACTATATGCTTTGATGTCAAACTTGACTCTCTTGGCATCATCAGGTGACAGATTTTTCAAACTTACGGGTTGATTGTTGTCTTTATAGTCCGGTCCTAAAGCAGGTGGAATATAAGGACCTTCAGTAAATGACACCCATGAATCAGAATCAGTGTAATTAACATGATTTCTAAATCTGATTTTCCAAGTTTTAAAATCAGATTTATTTTCCAACTTCGGAGGTTGATAGCCAACCACTGAATTGCTCATGTTAATTAACTTGATTAAATAAACACCAATTAAATAAAACAAACTGATAGATCAATTGATCCAGATCAATGAGTACGTGGCTCTGATACCACTTGATAATCCAAGGATCGTTGCAGGAATTATCAATTTGATTTTAACAAGTATTGATCGCGGAATTCTCAGTACCTGCTGTTTAATGGATTGTTTATCAAAATTTGAAATCGATGAACAAAGAAGAACAACTAGAAAAACTAAACGTAATAATGCAATACACAAATTGTTTTCAATTGCTCTTCATTCATAATCAATCGATTACAATTGATTATAATGCTATATGTTCTTGATGCTTGATATTGCTATCTTGTTAATGTTCTTGTTGATCAATGTTTATCGATCAATATATACACCTAATTGTGTATAGATATCTTCCTATTCTGTTCCTATTTTCTAGCTAATATATCGCTATTCTGTTTTGATATTATGTTTCTATATGTGTGAATCCTTGCCTTGTTTATCGGCATAGGAGTTCATAATTTATATAGGAAATTGTAAATTACATAAAGAATGTTGTTGATATGACGTGGAATATTTTGTTGACTTAATTATCCTTCGCCGCCATTGATTTGATGATATTGCACTAACATGTTGACTTGTTGACTTTTTCTTGCGTACTTGATGATTTGAAACAATACAAAGTTTGTTAATCTTCCGAAGGAATTCGTCTTCCGTAGGAAGTTCTTCTTCCACAGCAATTAGTCTTCCGCAGCAACACTTCGTCTTCAGCATTTGTTCTTTAGTTGTGCTTCCGCAGGAGTTCTTGTACTTGTTCTTCAACAGCAAGCTTTCCTTCGACAGCTCCACTTGATCTTTGGTCTTGTTCAGCAGTTATTGTTCTTCCGTAGGAGATCTATGGAAGCACAAACTTTAGTTATGCTCCTGAGAACATCTACGGAAAAAAACTTATTCATCCGTAGGTTGTTCTAACAGTTACTCAATTTTTCCAAATTGACCAAGTCTGATGTTTCCTGTAATAACATAAACTAACACACATCTAAGGCCCCGATCCCGGGACGCTCACAGTTGGACAATCATCGCACATAAAACATATAATTTACATTTACAATTTCTAAAACATTGTAGCGGTATTCTTTTAAACAAACATTTCATATATATATAATTTCTTTTGCAAAATAATACATCGTTGACAGATTACAAAATATTACTCGTTGCATTACATCACTAAAACATTATAATTTAAACAACGGATGCCATCCAAAAATGCCAAGTAGCTGCCCCGTGCCATCCTCAGCAACATTACCTGCCAACTGGAAACACATAAAAGTCAGCGTTGCTGAGTGAGTTCTAGTTTTATAAAATAAAATACTTTTCTTTCGTTTAAAACCATTCTTTCTTTACTTTCACATGTGATCATGCATCATACGTACACATAGATAATAATTTAATATAATCTTTCATCGTCATTCGTTGACTTCCGTTCATTCATCATCGTACGTCATCTTAATCATTCATTATCTTTCTTACCATACTATATGTACATTCATTAACTTTCGATGACATGTACTGTACCCCGAACATTATGCACGAAGCTGACTCATGGGCCTGGGGCAAGTACACTCATCATTATCATTCATCTTTCATATCGGACCAGTGCCATGTGCTATACCCCGAACATTGTGCACGAAGCTGGTTACTGGGCCTGAGGTCTATCATAGACCTCGAACATTATGCACGAAGCTGACTCCAGTACCTAGGGCAAGCTGCAAGGGTCCCATACATATGGTCAATCACAAAGATTAGACCCCTAGTGTGCATCCTTCCGGGGTAGCTAACCCGCACACAGTTGAGCTAACACCCTTTATTGGGTGTGAACCTCCATACATTGCTTGCAAGACTTTCATTACTTTCATTCATTAATGCATGCATTCATTCATTCCTTACGTTCCTTTTTTCATTATCTTCCGCTTTACGTTACATAATACTTTCCATTTACTTTCATGATCATACCACGTAAAGCCACGGGAAAATAACATACATAACAAGGAACATAAACATAAACATAACCATACCATACATAGCATCATCACATCACATATGACGTCATAAAGTCAACTTACATTACCCCCGGGAACATCCCAAGTCAAAGCCTACACTTTACATTTTTCCCCAAAATTTCAAAAAATATTCTAAGGCATAGGCGCATGAGCACTATACAGGCGCATGGCCATTCAGGCGCATGGGAACACTTAAGCGCATGGGGAACTTTCAGGCGCATGGGCACTATTTGGGCGCATGACCCAACACTTAGTCATTCTAGGCATTTCTAGGCGCATGGGCACTATGCAGGCGCATGGGCAGTTTTAGGCGCATGGGACTACACTTAGGTAATTTGATCGTTGGGCGCATGGGCCAATTTCAGGTGCATGGGCAACCAACTCTAACTATCAGCATCATAATCAATCCCAACATCATCAGTTCAACATGTTCTAACTTAGTTCTAGCATTAAAGCATCATAATATGAACATGGCATCATCATAACATCAAGAACACCCAAAATCATAACCCACCCACATTCACACATACACATTCATACGGGTACAAAACCCATTTTCGTAAAAACATACATACATGCATTTCCAGCCCCAAAATCAGTTAAAACATGTAAAAAGGGGGTTCTAGAACTCACTTTAGCAGCCTTCGTGTATGACTTCCTTCAAACCCGTTTGCAAATGAGTTCAAACACCTAAAACCCACCAAATCACACAACCCGAACACACAAACAAACACATAAGCATACAACCGAGGCATAGGCCGGCCAAGAACAACTTAAAGCCAAGAATTCTTACCTTGAATTCGGTTTCTTCTTCTTCTTTCTTCAAAGTCCGAAAATTCAGCTCTTCTCCTTTCTCTCTCTAGAAAATCTGGTTGAAGTGAAATGTGCAGGAAGGTGTGGGCGGCCATCACCTTTTTGTACCCACTTTTATTCTTTTTGTCCTTTTAACACATTTAGCCCCTCAACTTGGGTTAAATTGTGTTTTCTTTCTTTTTCTGCACATTTATTCTTTCTTTCTCGTCTTTTAAAATTTTCCGGGTGTTACAAGTCCACCCCCCTTATATAGGTTTCGTCCCTGAAACCTATTATTCCTCATACAAATGTGGGTAATGCTGCCTCATCTCTTCTTCAGTCTCCCACGTAGACTCGGATCCCTTCCTGTGCTTCCACTGTACACACACAAGGGGAACCACTTTATTCCTTGACCTTTTCTCCTTGCGGTCAATGATTGCCACTGGTTGCTCCACATAATTGAGCCTTTCATCAACTTCAATATCCTCCAGTGGTACAACCATATCCTCGTCAGCTAAACACTTCCGCAGATGAGATACATGGAATGTTAGGTGAATTCCACTTAACTCATCGGGTAACACCAACCTATAGGCCACCTCTCCTACTCGAGCAATGATTCGGAAAGGCCCTATGTATTTCGGGCTCAACTTGCCCCGCTTCATGAACCGAATGATACCTTTCCAAGGTGAGACCTTCAACATAACTCTGTCACTCACCTTGAACTCAATCGGTCTACGTCTCCTGTCGGCATACAACTTCTGCCTATCTTTAACTGCCTTCATAAAGGCTTTGACCTTTTTGAGCTTCTTAGTCGTAGCCTCAATCACCTCAATACTTCCCAACTCCTTCTGACCAATATCACCCCAACAAATGGGTGTTCTACACCTCCTATTGTATAGCATCTCATAAGGGGGCATACCAATACTGGCATGATAACTATTATTATTCGAGAACTCAGCTAACGGTAAGTGGTCATCCCAACTTCTTCAAAGTCAATGACGCATGACTGAAGCATATCCTCTAGCATCTGAATAGTCCTTTCTGACTGACCATCCGTCTAAGGATGATAAGCAGTGCTAATGTGTAACCTCGTCCCCATAGCATCATGGAATCTCTTCCAAAACTTAGATGTAAACCGAGTGTCACGATCAGAAACAATAGACACCGGCACACCATGACGAGTTACAATCTCTTTGAAGAATAGATCAGTTAATCTTTCAGAGGAGTACGTCTCGCGGATCGGTAGAAAGTGGGCACTCTTTGTTAAACGATCAACTATCACCCATATGGCATCATACCCTTTCACGGTACGCGGTAACTTCGTAATAAAGTCCATGAAGATATGCTCCCACTTCCACTCTAGTATATCCAATGGTTGGATCTTCCCGTATGGCTTCTGATGCTCGGCCTTCACTTACAAGCAAGTAAGACACTTACTCACATACTCCGCTACATCGCGCTTCATACCCGACCACCAATAATATTTCTTCGTATCTTGATACATCTTTGTAGCACCGGGATGAATGGAGTATCGAGTCTTATGAGCTTCATCCATAATCCTCCCATGTAGATCCCCATAACGAGGGATCCACATCCGTCCGAATCGGGTTCTAACACCAAGAGTGTTTTCACCCAATTCCGTAACCATACCTCTCATCCTTTCAGAGTTAAGACAATCTTCTTTCAATGCCTCGTCTTGAAACTCCTTGACCTGCTTCATCACATCAGAGGTCATAATCAACTGATAAGCCTTCACTCGAATCGGCTCAGGTCTCTCCTTTCGGCTAAGGGCATCCGCCATTACGTTGGCCTTGCCCGGATGGTAATGGATCTCGCAATCATAATCCTTTATGAGTTCCAACCATCGCCTCTGCCTCATGTTCAGGTCCTTTTTCTCGAGAAAGTACTTCAAGCTCTTGTGGTCCATAAAGATTGTAAACTTTGTTCCATATAGGTAGTGCCTCCAAATCTTTAGTGCAAAGACCACAGCTGCTAACTCCAAGTCATGAGTAGGGTAATTCACCTCATGAACCTTCAATTGTCGGGATGCGTAGGCTATAACCTTCCCTCGCTGCATCAACACGCAACCCAACCCCCAGCAAGAAGCATCTAAATAGACCAGTAAGTCCTCGCTTCCTTTGGGTAATGATAAAATTGGAGCTTGAGTCAACCTTGCCTTTAACTCCTCAAAAGCACTCTCTCGAGCTTGACCCCATACAAACTTCACATCCTTGCGGGTCAACTTAGTCAACGGAGAAGCTATCTTAGAGAAGTCTTGAATGAATATCCTATAATATCCCGCCAATCCCAAGAAACTACGAATCTCGGATGGCGTCTTTGGAGACTTCCATTGCATCACCGCTTCCTCCTTTACCGGGTCCACCATGATCCCTTCCAGATTCACCATATGACCCAAAAACTGAACTTCGCGCAACCAGAATACGCACTTGGAGAACTTGGCATAAAACTTCTCTTTTCTCAACGTCTCTAACACTTCCCGAATATGACCGGCATGCTCCGCCTCACTCTTCGAATAAATCAAGATATCATCGATAAACACAATCACTAATTTATCCAACATCGGCCGACACACTCGATTCATCAGGTCCATAAAAGCAGCTGGCGCATTGGTCAAACCAAAAGACATAACGAGAAACTCGAAGTGTCCATAACTCGTATTAAAAGCTGTTTTAGGAATATCTTGCTCCTTCACCTTCAGCTGATGGTAGCCAACCGATACGGTGCCTTAGCAACAGGTTGAGCACCGGGTATCAAGTCAATCTGGAACTCAATCTCACGATCCGGTGGCACACCTGGTAAATCTTCAGGAAACACATCTGGGAACTCACACACAACCGGTACATCCGACAGTTGTGGTGTTGGCGTATCTACATCCTTCACGTAGGCCAAGTAGGCACTACATCCACGCCTCATGCACTTTCCCGCCACCGCCATCGAAATCACCTTCGGGATAGTTGTAACTCGATCACCGTAGATCGTCACCAAACTCCCATCGGGCGCTGTCAATCGAATCATCTTCTTACGACATATGCTATTCGCCTCGTAGTCCGCCAACCAATCCATTCCTAGGACTACATCAAATCCACCTAAGGTCATCATGAACAGTCTAGCAGGAAATTTATGACCCTCAAATTCTATATCGCAGCCTTCTATCAGGTCAACAATCTTGGTAGACTTACCTATGGCAGTTTCTACATTGAAGGACTCATCAACACCTCTACTACTAACTGGCAACTTAGCACAAAAAGCAGTACAAATAAAACTCTTACTAGCACCAGAATCAAATAACACAGAAGCAAGAGTTTGGTTTACTAGAAACGTACCTGACACGACATCGGGGTCCGTCCTAGCCTCCTCCTGAGTCATCGTGAATGCCCTGGCGCTCACCCTCTGCCCCTCGGTCCCGGTCTTCTGCCCTGCCCCGGAACTCTCAGCCCTTGGCTTTTTGCATTCTCAACTCATGTGGCCCTTTCCACCACAGTTAAAACACCTTGCCACCTTGCACTCTCTTGCCATGTGGCTAGGCTTTCCACACTTGAAGCACACGTTCAATCCCCACCTACACTCCCCCGTGTGCTCATTCCCGCACTTGCCACACCTCTTCGACTCTGCACCAGATGTGACCACACGCCGGTCATCCACTCGTGCCTTCTTGTTGTTTGCCGGGGCACCACCCCGACCAAACCTCTTCCCATTCCAGTTTCGGTCACCACCGCCTTTCTTTCTCACCTCAGCCACCACCACTTCCCTCTCGTCGTACAGCCTTCCCGGCCAGATCAACCACCGACCTAAACGTACTTAGCCGAGCAGCGATCATATGCCTGCGAATATCCGCCGGTAAGCCCTGAATATACCTCTTGATCTTTCGCGAGAGAGGTGTCACCTGATCCGGCACCAGTCGTGCCATCTCGTTAAACTTGGTGGTGTATTGCTGATGCGTCATGGTTCCAGCCTCCAGCTGTAGGAATTCCCTTTCAACCTTGTCGAGCTCCCTATGAGAACAGAACTCCTCGATTACCAGCTTCTTCAACTCTGGCCACCTTATCCTTCCAATTGCCCTACTACCCTCGGCTTGGATGATATTGTCCCACCAGCACAGAGCTGAGTCCACAAATGAATGAGTGGCAAACTTCACCTTCTGATCCTCCCGGCACTCGCTGATATCAAGTACAGCTTCCATCTCTCTCACCCACCGGTGAGCAGTGGCAGTGCCATTTCCGTTAAAATTCGGGGGCTTGCATCTTTGAAATGCCCTATAGTTACAGTCTCGTGCTGCCTCCGGCACAGGCTCTTCTTCTTCCTCATCAGTAGAGACAACCGTCTCAGTCCCCGGTCGCTCCCTTACTCCCGAGGACCGATTCCTCTCTTTCCTTTCTCCTTCTCTCACAGCCTTTATCACTTCGGTCACCACAGACGGTAAGATCATCTGCATGACCTGATAAACCTCCTCTACAACAGCCTCCTTCACTGAGGCCCTTAAGTTAGCACTCTCGTCACCTCCCTCTGGATCAGGGGTCTCGGGCTCTTCATGAGCCACCTCTTCAGCCCTAGGCCTTCCTCTCGTGACCCGTGGTCCAACACCACGTCCACCACGACCTCCACCTCGAGAAGCCTTTGAAGATCTACCACCGGCCATCCTCTAACACGCTATAAGATTCAAACACTAACACGGTCATTCAAGGTAAAAGCTCAGTTTATGTCAAGTATAGTAAGTCCCTAATTACAGTGGCCAGTTGTGATTAGCCACTTACTTTACTCTTTTTACCCCAAGCATTTCCTATCCTGACTACATCAGTATCTAAATCTACAAAGAAGCACATAAACCACATAACATGCGCACGTAATACCGGTTAACATCAAGAAAATACCTGATGGCACGTAGCTACTCGGACTGGCACCCCTTCCCTTTGTCCCATTCTCAGTTTAAGTTTAGGTTTCTTTTGAAAATTTTTAACCCGTTTCACTTAAACTTTGGCTTTGATACCAACTTGTAAGGCCCTGATCCCGGGACGCTCACAGTTGGACAATCATCACACGTAAAACATATAATTTACATTTACAATTTCTAAAACATTGCAGCAGAATTCTTTTAAACAAACATTTCATATATATATAATTGCTTTTGCAAAATAATACATCGTTGACAGATTACAAAATATTACTCGTTGCATTACATCACAAAAACATTATAATTTAAACAATGGATGCCATCCAAAAATGCCAAGTAGCTGCCCCGTGCCATCCTCAGTAACATTACCTGCCAACTGGAAACACATAAAAGTCAGCGTTGCTGAGTGAGTTCTAGTTTTATAAAATAAAATACTTTTCTTTCATTTAAAACCATTCTTTCTTTACTTTCACATGTGATCATGCATCATACGTACACATAGATAATAATTTATTATTATCTTTCATCGTCATTCGTTGACTTCCGTTCATTCATCATCGTACGTCATCTTAATCATTCGTTATCTTTCTTACCATACTATATGTACATTCATTAACTTCCGATGACATGTACTGTACCCCAAACATTGTGCACGAAGCTGACTCATGGCCCTGGGGCAAGTACACTCATTATTATCATTCATCTTTCATTCCGAACCAGTGCCATGTGCTATACCCCGAACATTGTGCACGAAGCTGGTTACTGGGCCTGAGGTCTATCATAGACCTCGAACATTATGCACGAAGCTGACTCCAGTACCTAGGGCAAGCTGCAAGGGTCCCATACATATGGTCAATCACAAAGATTAGACCCCTAGTGTGCATCCTTCTGGGGTAGCTAACCCGCACACAGTTGAGCTAACACCCTTTATTGGGTGTGAACCTCCATACATTGCTTGCAAGACTTTCATTACTTTCATTCATTAATGCATGCATTCATTCATTCCTTACGTTCCTTTTTTCATTTTCTTCCGCTTTACGTTACATAATACTTTCCATTTACTTTCATGATCACACCACGTAAAGCCACGGGAAAATAACATACATAACAAGGAACATAAACATAAACATAACCATACCATACATAGCATCATCACATCACATATGACATCATAAAGTCAACTTACATTACCCCCGGGAACATCCCAAGTCAAAGCCTACACTTTACATTTTTCCCCAAAATTTCAAAAAATATTCTAAGGCATAGGCGCATGAGCACTATGCAGGCGCATGGCCATTCAGGCGCATGGGAACACTTTGGCGCATGGGGAACTTTCAGGCGCATGGGCACTATTTGGGCGCATGACCCAACACTTAGTCATTCTAGGCATTTCTAGGCGCATGGGCACTATGCAGGTGCATGGGCAGTTTTGGGCGCATGGGACTACACTTAGGTAATTTGACCGTTGGGCTCATGGGCCAATTTCAGGTGCATGGGCAACCAACTCTAACTATCAGCATCATAATCAGTCCCAACATCATCAGTTCAACATGTTCTAACTTAGTTCTAGCATTAAAGCATCATAATATGAACATGGCATCATCATAACATCAAGAACACCCAAAATCATAACCCACCCACATTCACACATACACATTCATACGGGTACAAAACCCATTTTCGTAAAAACATACATACATGCATTTCTAGCCCCAAAATCAGTTAAAACATGTAAAAAGGGGGTTCTAGAACTCACCTTAGCAGCCTTCGGGTATGACTTCCTTCAAACCCGTTTGCAAATGAGTTCAAACACCTAAAACCCACCGAATCACACAACCCGAACACACAAACAAACACATAAGCATACAACCGAGGCATAGGCCGGCCAAGAACAACTTAAAGCCAAGAATTCTTACCTTGAATTCGGTTTCTTCTTCTTCTTTCTTCAAAGTCCGAAAATTCAGCTCTTCTCCTTTCTCTCTCTAGAAAATCCGGTTGAAGTGAAATGTGCAGGAAGGTGTGGGCGGCCATCACCTTTTTGCACCCACTTTTATTCTTTTTGTCCTTTTAACACATTTAGCCCCTCAACTTGGGTTAAATTGTGTTTTCTTTCTTTTTCTGCATATTTATTCTTTCTTTCTCGTCTTTTAAAATTTTCCGGGTGTTACAACACATAATAATATGGGTTACCATATAAATCATGCATTATATTATATTATCAAAAAGAGAATTACAATGATTAATTACAAGAGTTGACAAGTCAACTAAACCTATACATTTGATCTAGTTCTAACAGTAATTAATAACTCACTCTTAATTAAATAAGAAATTATGGTCAAAATCAGTCAAATCACATAATATATTCTCAGTTAATTTGAAATTATGATGTTAGATGATGATGGTTTTGTTTAACACAGCCTTTAGAAATAGAACAATAACACTAATCCATGAATCAAAAGCAATTCTAATGCAAATCGAAATTAATCGAGCAATGGAACAGTGAATAATGATCGATACAATAAGTTTTTGATGATTTGATAAAACAAACAACCAATTAAAATAATCAAACTGATAGATCAATTGATCTAGATCAATGAGCACGTGGCTCTAATACCACCTGTGAATCCAAGGATCGAATCAGGAATTATCAGTTTGATTGAACAAATAAAGATTGTGGAATTATCAATATTTGATTTTTAATTTAATTGTTTGTGAAATTTAAATCGACAAAAAAAATATAAAAAAAAATTGAAAATAGAATAATATAATGCAACAAAAGATTTGTTTCAATTGTTTTTCATTAATACACAATCGATTACAATTGCTATGATGCTCTAGTGATCTTGTGATCCCCAATGATGTTCTTGATTTTCTTTCGGTTTTGCTATTTTTCTTGAGTTGTATCGATCTCCCTCAATAACCAAACAAACTCTTCTAAAAGTGTGGATCTATGCCTTATTTTTAGCGGCAGAGGGATTTAACAATGGAAATTATAACTTTCCTATTGTGATATGTTACAGCTGTAATATTCCTAATGTGACATCCTAAGTTCTCTCACATAAAGTTAGTCTTTCGTAGATGTTGACTTGATGACATCACTTCAGTCAGCTTGACTTGATGACTTTATGTTGTACTTGGAGTGCTCATGCAAGTTGGTCTTCCATAGGAAGTTGGTCTTCTGTAGGAATATCTGATCTTGAACTTCATCCTCAGGAGCAAGCTCTTCTTCAACAGTAACAACTTGATCTCTGGGTTTGTTCTTCAGTAGATGTTGTGCTTCCACAGAAGATCTACGGATGCATGATGACTTGTTCAGTTTTGCTCCGGAGAACATCTACGGAAGAACAATCTATTCATCCGTAGTTGTTCTTGTACTTGGTTAATTTTTCCAAATTGACCAAGTATGATGTTTTTCTGCAATCACATAAAATCAACACAAATAATATTTGGGTTAACCTTTATTTCATGCATTATAAAATGATAAAGAATTATAGAAGTTCATTACAAGAAATGATTCATCATCTAAACCTATACAAAAGATCTAGAACTAACAGTATCCAATGGTTCCACCAACAATGAGTATCCAATGTTTTGATATTAACTCATTAACAAAATCATTTGACACATCTTACTTTGATGTTTCAGGTACCAAGGATAACAATGAGTATCCAATGGTTCCACCAACAACCATTGATTTCCATTAACTGCTGATCCTCCAAGGAGAACAAACATCACTTCTTTCAATACCACAGTTTCAACTCCTCTAGAACAAACAAACACATTAAAAGGAACATCATAAGACACACAATCTTCATCAACTTCTGTGACCACCCAACCATAACCAATTAACCAAACAAAGTCACATCAACCAGCCTTAGTTGAAGAAGATGATGATTATCATTCATTACCTGATACACATCATGAAGATGAAATCTTAGATTTCTTTCATGATTCACCACAAACATTCAATGAACCCATACAACCAAATATTCAAACAACAAGTCCCCTTGCTCATCCATCCACACCCAAGCAAACAATCACCAATCTTGATTCAACCATTGCAGGATCATTTAAGCGATGGTCAATACAATCAGTCTCATAATGAGGAGAGTGTTAGAACACTTAACAGATCAAATAAGGAACCAGGTTTATATGAATGATACTAAGAACACAAGTAAACAATGAGACAAAACTAAGAATAAGAACAAGATAAGTATAGTTTTCAAGAATGTTGTATTTTGCTCTCAAGTTCTTTTACAAGTATTACAAAGCATAGAAAGAAATACAAGGACCTGAGATACTTTATACTACATCCTACAGCCGGCCATACTTTGAAGGCCAGCTGGAAACACTAATCTAGAAAACAAGATCAATGTAAAGTCAAAAGACATATTACCTTTTGACTAGTGACTATGACAAGTCATAGCTCACATCCTAATATATTATAAAAAGGATAAAAGATACAAAGTAGGAAGTTACAGACTTAAGACCATAATCTATAGTTTACTAAAGCATGGACCTTTTCACTAACTTGTATAAGTTGGTGAGTCTTCAGAGTTGCAACGCAAAGTAAGTCAGCTTTATGGAAAAGTAGATCAGAGAAAGCATGTCCACTCTGTCTTCAGAAGAAATCAGTCTTCACTTCATTAGCTTCAGAAGACGTCATCTTTGGCTTTGGAAGATTTGGTCTTTGGCTTCAGAAGATTTTACACTTGGAATAATTTTATGATGAGTGTAAAACTTCTGAAGTAACTTCCACCTTGTACATCAGTGCATGCATACAGGAAGCTCCTTGGTTGTTTTGGCTTCTTTGGTTGCATCAGCCTTCTAATATAAACTTACAAACTCCCTCTAGGCTGATAATACCAAAACAGAGAAGTTATTTAGATGTTGAAAGTCCTCATTAGGATTAAGACCATACCTTTATTTTATCATTTGGTCAGGATCACTTAGACTCTTATAATATCATCTTATGTCATTGAGATCATATAGAAGAAGATCAAGCATGTCTTGCTAGAAATAGACATCTTGACCTCCTTGATCTCTAATGACATACCACCTGTCTGGATTAGCAGCAAAAGTCCAGGACAAGATGGGTCTTCCAGTTACAAGAGGCTCAACTTGAGTTGGAATTGGTTGAGCAGCCTCTTCTTGCACTACCTCAGGATGCTCTGACTCATCCTGAGGTGCAAAGGTGGATGCCTTGGTCTTCTTCTTGGAAACACTCTTTATGGCCATCCTTTTCCTCCTCTTTAAAGTCTTTAACTGAGAGGACTGGTCTTCAGCACCAGGTTGTTCAACTGTGTCTTACTGAGTTGGGTTCTTTTCTCTAACAGGTTCAGAAGAAGAGTGAAGATGACCCTGCTATGATCAGAAGATGTAGTTAGCTGAGATTTAGCTCTAGATCTGGGTTGTGTTATCTCAAGGGGTTCAACCTTGACCTCAACTTGAGGTTGAGCAAGACTTGGTAGAGAATGCAAGTCAACAAGCTCTCCCTTTTTAATCTTTTGCTTGATCACCTTGATGTGATCATCCATAGTGGATAGAGACATTAGACCAAGCCTCCTTCCGGATAATCCATACAACTTCAAGAAGCTCATCATCCTTTGTATGTTAGTAGACTTCTTTTGGCTCTTTTGGATGATGGCTCTTGACTTTGCAGCTTCTTCCTTTAGTTTTCTCTTAGTAGCCTTTTGTTTCTTGATGACTTGTTGCTCTAGCTGGTTGAGATCCTCAAATTCAACATACTCATATGATAAGGGAAGAAGTACAGAAGCCTGATAGAGTCTTGTGGCACTAAGGTAGTTGATCATGTTCAGTCTATCAGCTTCCTTGTCTACCTGAGGTTGTCTAATTGCCACAGCCTCTTTCTTAGTACTTTCCTAAACTAGGGAGAGGATAAGAGTATACTTGTAGAGCCTTTTCTGTCTCCTCTCTTCCTTGATTTTTAGGAGCAAGTCTGCATCCTCTGCCTCCTTCATCTCCTTTAACAGCTCTGTGTCTTCCAGTTCATTTACTTGCTCTAAGGGAAGAGATATGATTTCATCTTTGTTGTAGTTCCTGGTCCCCAGGCAGTTTAATCTGGCTGCCCTCAACTCATCATCTTGAGTGTTTGGCATGGGGGCAGCCCTGAAAGCAGCTTCCATGAACCGTGGACACCTGTGAAGCACCTTCACCAGCTGGTGCCTCACTGAGGGTATTGGGTGCTGAAGAAGTTCCTGTCTCAAGGTTCACAGGTTCAACTTCTGGGCCTTCAGTCAAGGGTTCCCTTCGAAGCTAATCTTAGGGTCCACCTCAACATCTAGTTGACCAAAAATCTCACCTGCTAGTATCTATCTATAAAGTCTTGACCTCAGCTTGAATTCTTCTAGCACCCCGACCAAACCTCTTCCCATTCTAGTTTCGGTCACCACCGCCTTTCTTGCTCACCTCAGCCACCACCACTTCCCTCTCGTCGTACAGCCTTCCCACCAGATCGACCACCGACCAAAACGTACTTGGCCGAGTAGCGATCATATGCTTGCGAATATCCGCCGGCAAGCCCAGAATATACCTCTTGATCTTTCGCGACAGAGGTGTCACCTGATCCGGCACCAGTCGTCTGTTTTGACTTGGATGATATCTGCTAATCTTGTAGCTTGTCTGTTTTGACTTGGATTGACAAGTGGAAGATCAGTCAGATGGATGCCCTCATAGAAGCTCAGGTTAAAAAAGTTGAAACTTTCCTGTTGACCCTAAGATCTAGAGATGACAAGAGCTCTACTATTAGTGTCACACCTCCATCCCATGATTGGATTCTCAGAGTGATGAGATGGGGTAGGCATAGCTCTGGAAATACCCTCCTCAAACAAACTTTGTATGAGTGAGTCCACATCCATGTAGACTTGAGGAGGTTGCTGAGTATGGACTATTGCAAGTGAGGGTGGTAAATCCTCAAAGTCCATACTCTGTGAAGAACTCTCACGTTCTATGATTGTTTGGACTTTCTCCCCCTTTTTGGTAGCATCACCTTCTTGCATAGGTGAGCTTGGGGTTGGGTCTGTCACATCCACAGGTTCTTGTGGACCTGGTTGAGTTCTCCTGAGTGATCTCTCAGCTAACTTGTCCTTAAGATCGGTGATCTCAAGTTGCTAGTCATTGACCCTCCTTTGTAAGATAGTCACCAGAGATTCCAGGTGACTTATCTTTTGACTAAATGTTGGGAACGGTCTGCCCAAGACACACATTGAATTGATATGGCTAGTACGTTATGATCCAAGTCGGGTCATACCCAATAACAAGCTAGACAAACACCTACAATATTTATTTTATGATATGATCATGTAAATAAATATTGACACTTGAAGTATTTAGAAATCGGGTTTCTAAATATTTGTACTAGTGTTATGAATAAATTATATGGATAATTTATTCTAAAGAGAGAGTGCTTTGTATTGTTATTCAAGTGGTTGAACAATCAATACAAGTGTTTTGTCCATATTTCTTTTACTCATCCGCATTTACTAATGCGGATATGTTACTGAGGAAATGCGGATGAATGTTCATCATCCGCATTTGAAAATACGGATGTGCATTTGGGGAAATGCTGAAGGAATTACTTCATCCGCATTTACTAATGCGGATAGTAAATGCGAATGAGCATTTAAGGAAATGCTGATGAAACTGATCATCCATATTTACAAATGCGGATGTGCATTTTGGAAATACTGGAGTTACTTATCTGCATTTACAAATGCGGATGTACATTTGGGAAATGCGGATGAAGTTTCTTCTTCCGAGATAGATTTTGTTCATCCGCATTTACTAATACGGATGAATATTAGAGAAATCCGGATGGGTTAAAGGGATGGGTCCCGCCCACTTTTCTCTCACTCTGAAATTCAGTTTCATAGGATGTGCAATATATGATTGTATTCAACCACTCTCTCTGATAACTTACAACACACACAAAGGTGCAGATCGGTGTTCTCGTAGCTTTTCTCTGGATCGGTCAAGGAAAACCAAGAACAAAACACGATTCAAGTGAAGAAAATCCTAGCAACCTGGTGTTTTGTTGGAAGCTTGGGGTAGACAAGCTTGAGGTTTCCTGCTTTGGAAGCTGCTGTTCAAAGATCTTCTTCCTCTATCCCATTCGAGAGGTTGAATTCTTAACACCCTATGGTTGTTTGTAAGCATGATTTTTCATATAACGATCCATTACAGGTTTTTAATAGATATATAAATTGGTTTATATATATTAACTGTAACAAGTTTTTCATTTCATTTCTGCTGCGTTTTCATTTTATAAGGATAAAATGACTCTGATTAACTTGTGAGAACCCCACAGTGGTATTAGAGCCGGTTATATGGATACATGCTTTATCTGGACTGAATTCTCAGTTTCTTGATGTTATTCACCAACAGACCAAAAATTCAGTTCTATGTTTCCCCTATTTTTTAAGATTCTACTTTACATGCATATTGTAATCTTGAAAAATTTAATCATTTGGATGATTTAAGTTGTTTGGACAAGAACCATGATATTCGGTTTGTTTATACATTAACTGGAAATCTATGATTCAAGGGGAAATCTCTCAGATTTTTCTTACATATTTGGATATGTATCTTGATGTTTAGAACCTAGCCGAGACCTTGTGTTTGGTTGTGTTGTGATTTGTATTTGATTATTCAAAGGGTTGTAATAATTAAATTTATTTGTTCCTCCTATTGACTATGTAATTTATTTATTTTCATTTAGTATGTAAAATAAATAGATTAGTCGCATTTCACTTTTACTAGAAAATGTATATAGGATATATAATTTTGTAAAAGAAGATGCAACAAGAATTTTTTTCGGTTTGGGCGAATTTTGTGCCCAAAGGGCTTCATAGATCTTAATGGGATTTAATCCCAATAACCAAAAACATATTTTGAAGGCCCAAATGGGTTTTGTGTAGAATTTAAGTCAATTTGGAAGCTCAAATCGAATAGGAGAATCACAACACAAAGTGGACACTTGAAGCATTGGATGCGGGATCAAGTGGGAGTTCACCGACACAAGTGTTACCCTTATGAAGGACCTAATAACTCACTTGTTTCGGTCAACAAGTGATGTTAAAATTAGTTGGCTATGGTTATGAACTTGTTGTTGTATGTGTTGCTTGTATGGTTGTTTTAATTTATTGTTCATGTGGTATTTGGATATGCACTATTAAACAATTTCAAATCAACAACAAGCTGCAAACGGTTCTTTTGGAGACATTAACATAGGTAATAAAATGGTTTTATTAAAGGTTAATGTTTTCGCAATAAAATTAGGTTTTATTAAAAGAACCTTGGAAATTGGTTTCACTCGTGTACCACTCATTTGATCGCATGCAAATGTAAGGTACAAAATGTTTTCATAACTAGAATTAATGGAAACAAAATCTCTTTTAAACAAGTTTAACACCATCCTTTTATACAACACTCGAATCACTTGGGAACTATTTGTGGGATAAAGGTCACCTAACCATATTTAGGGAACTTGTGTGTTTGAGATGGGTTTAACATATTTGTGAGATAAAGATCACCTAACCACCTGTATGTGTAAACTCACATGTGTGTGTAAGTAGGACGACTTGAATTAGAAACCATGTGAATAGGGTCATCGAAGCATGGCGTACAATGGTGTTGATGGGATTAAACATACCGACTAAACATAAAGATGTTTAACCGATCCCATAAACTAGAATTTGCAAAGGGTTGCAATTGTCAAAAGTTGATTACCTTGTTAATTTAAATAATGGGATAAAGGTCACCTAACCATTATTTGAATGTAACATTGGATTCTAGATTTTAATTATTAATTGTTTATGAGACATGAAAGGGTATTAATAGTTAAAATGTTATTTTATAAATACTAAAATTGAACTTTGTTTATATTGTAGTAATGGCCGCTAATAATAACAACACTACCTCCCCGACCGTCCATAACCTGTCACTGAGAACTATCCTGGAAAAGGATCGTCTAAATCACAATAATTTCATGGATTGGTTTTGAAACTTGAGAATTATTCTCAAGCAGGAAAAGAAATCATACGTGTTGGACGATCCCATTCCCGATGAACCCAACATTGATGATGTTGATGTCTACGAGGACTGGGTTAAGCACACCGAGGATTCTGTGCAGGTTTCCTGCCTCATGTTGGGAACCATGATTCTCGAGCTTCAAAAGGATTTTGAACATCACGAGGCATACGACATGATTACCTAGCTGAAGGAAATGTTCCTTCAACAGGCTTCCTTCAACAGGCGAGGGTAAAGCGCTTCGAAACGGTTCGAGCGCTTAATGCATGTCGAATGGAAGAAACCCAATCTGTATCATCTTATGTGTGAAAATGAAAAGCCACGTTGATCGCCTCGAAAGGCTAAATTGTCCCGTCTAAAAAAAGTTGGCCATGGATTTGATCCTCAATGGTCTAACCAAGAAGTTTGAGACTTTTATCATGAATTATAACATGAACGGATTGGACAAGAGCTTTGGGGAACTTCATGCAATGCTCAAAATAGCCGAGGCATGGATGGGTAAAAGGGTTTTACCGGTTCTCACGATCAATGAGGGTGGCAACAAGAAAATGCATCACCTCGAACCCAAGGCAAATGTTGCCAAAGGCAAGGGGTACATCAAAGGAAAGGGTAAGGGAAAGACTACAACGGGACCACCAAAACCGAGGCTTAAGAAGCCAAAGGTTACGGAGAACGATTCATGCTTTGAGTGTGGTGAGATAGGATATTGGAAAAGAAATTGTCCAATCTATCTCAAGGAGTTGAGAAACAAGAGGGATGCTGGGCAGACCTCAAGTACAAGTTTCATGATCCATATTGAACTTAATGTTATTTCCTCAAACACATGGGTATTAGATACCGGATGTGGAACTCATATTTGCAATTTGTTGCAGGGGTTCAAAAGAAATAAGCATTTTAAGAAGGGGATACTAGTCTCTATATGGGCAATGGAGCAAAGGTTGATGTCGAAGCCCAAGGAGACTATATATCTTGAAGCTTCCAAGTGGTTTGGAAGTCATTTTGAAGAATGTTTTGTATGCTCCTAGTTTGACTAGGAACATAGTTTCCCTTCTAAAACAATTTGGTTATGTATTAAAGTTTGTAAATGATGGTATTTGTGTATTTATGGATGATATATTTTATTTTAAGGCTATGCCTTTTAATGGTATTTATGAATTGTTTTATGATGACTCATCCTTTAATAACTCGTTATACCAGTCGAGCACCAAGAAACTTAAAATGGGTTTAAGTGAATTATATCTTTGGCATTGTCGTCTTGGTCACATAAACAAGAATCTTATTCAAACACTTCAAAAGCATGGTCTTTTGGAAGCAAATGAAGAGGGTTCATTTAATAAGTGTGAATCTTGTTTACAAGGAAAGATGACAAAGGAACCCTTTAATGGTACTGACCAAAGGGTTAAAGACTTATTAGGAATCATACATTCGGATGTATGTGGTTCTTTTAAAGCAATGACAAGGAATGGTGAAAGATACTTCATTACCTTTATCAACGATTATAGTCATTATGGTTATGTCTACTTATTGAGACACAAAGATGAAGCTTTTGAAACGTTCAAAATCTTCAAGAATGAAGTAGAAAATCAACTAAGAAAAACCATCAAAGTTCTTCATTCAGATAGAGGAGGTGAATACCTTAGTGATGCTTTTCAAGATCATCTTAGGAGTTGTAAGATTGTCTCACAGCTTGCTCCACCCGGAACACCATAGCATAATGGTGTGTCTGAAAGGAAAAACCAAACCCTATTGGATATGGTTCGATCTATGATGGCTAGAAGCACACTACCTCTGTCATTTTGGGGTTTCACATTGCTCTCCACGGCCCGTATTCTGAATATGGCCCCAACCAAGAAAGTGGATAAGACACCTTTTGAAATATGGCATGGAAGGGTTCCATCGTTATCATATTTAAAGGTATGGGGTTGTGAGGCTTATGTTAAGCAAAACACCCCAAACAAGTTAGAAAGCCAATCCACTAAGTGTATCTATGTAGGATATCCCAAAGACTCGATGGGATATTACTTCTACAATCCAACAGAGCAAAAGGTAATTATTGCTCAAAAGGCTGAGTTCTTGGAAACTAAATTCCATATGGAAGAAACTACCGATAGAATAGTGGAACTTGATGAAGATCGAGAACCACAAGCTGATACACGGTTGGTTGATACTAGCAATCAAAAAGAGGTTGTTGATAATGATCAAGTGGTTGATCAATACAAACAAAATGTTCGCAGATCTGGTAGAACTAGCTATCCACCCGAAAGATATGGATTTTTCATGAATGGATGCTATGTAGTTGACTTGGATGAACCAACTACGTACCATGATGCAATGTCCAAATTCGGATTGTGACAAGTGGCTTGAAGCCATGAACGTAGAGATGCAATCCATGCATGACAACCAAGTGTGGGAATTGGTTGTGCCACCACTTAACTCCAAACCGGTTGGATGTAAGTGGGTTTTCAAGAAGAAAACTGATATACATGGAAACTTGGATACTTATAAAGCAAGACTTGTAGCAAAAGGTTTCACTCAAACTCAAGGGGTTGATTATGATGAAACCTTCTCGCCTGTGGCAATGCTAAAGTCAATTAGGATATTATTTGCCATAGCTGCATATTATGACTATGAGATTTGGCAAATGGATGTCAAAACTGCTTTCCTTAATGGACATATCAAAGAGAATGTCTATATGGTTCAGCCCGGAGGTTTTGTCAATCCTCAATATTCTAATAAAGTTTGCAAGTTAAAGAAATCAATCTATGGATTGAAACAAGCATCAAGAAGTTAGAATCAATGTTTTGGTGAAGAGATCCAAAGGTTTGGATTCATCAAGAACGTTGATGAAGCTTGTGTGTATAAGAAAGCTAGTGGGAGCATCATCACATTCTTAGTATTCTATGTTGATGATATATTACTGTTTGGAAATGACATTCCAACCATGGAAGGTGTTAAAACCTGGCTTGGAAGTTGTTTTTCCATCAAAGATCTTGGTGAAGCTGCCTATATTTTAGGAATAAAGATCTGTAAGGATAGATCAAGGTGGTTGATAGGTTTAAACCAAAGTGCATACATTAATAAAATCTTGAAAAGGTTCAAGATGGAGAACTCTAAGAAAGGTTTAGTACCTATTCAAAGAGGGCCAATATTGAGTGCATCTCAATGTCCAAGCTCAAAGGATGAGCAAGAAAGAATGAAGGAAATCCCATATGCATCTGCTATAGGATCCATAATGTATGTGATGATATGCACTAGACCGGACGTGTCATGCGCTTTGAGCATGACAAGCAGATATCAGTAGAATCAAGAAATAGTCATTGGATGGCTGTTAAGAGTATATTAAAATACCTTAGGAGGACTAAGGATATGTTTCTAATATACTGATCTGGTGAAGAGGAACTCGTTGTAAAGGGTTACACGGATGCGAGTTTCCAAAATGATCGAGATGATTCTCGATCACAATCGGGGTATGTCTTCATTATGAATGGAGGGGCAGTGTCCTGGAAGAGTTCAAAGCAAGATGTGGTAGCATTGTCTACTACAGAATCAGAATACATCACTGCTTCATTGGTAGCACAGGAAGCTGCATGGTAAAGAAATTCATTGCCGATCTAGGGGTTGTCTCTACCATTCAAGATCCCCTAGAGATCTTTTGTGACAACGAGGGTGCGATTGCTCAAATCAAGGAACCCCGTGCACATCAAAAGACAAGGCACATTGAGCGGAGATTCAACTACATAAGGGATGAAGTTGAAAAAGGAAAGATATTCTAGTGATTGGATTTGATCTATTTTGTATTTAAATATCGGAACAATTGTTATTTTGACTCATATTTATATATGATTATAATACAATGAGTTATCTTCCATTTTAGCATGTTTAAATCCATGAATATGTTTATTATTCTAAATGTCCGTAGTCGGTCATATTTGTGGGAACAAATATGAAGTAAGACTATTATGAACTTGGATTGGTGGATATTCATAAGGTATGAATATAGAGCAAGAGGTTGCTACCAAGGTTCATAAATATTTGTAGGATACGAATATAGGACAGACCCGCTCTCAAATTTTACTGCATGGAATTACGTAATTGATCATAAGTAAATTTGAATAAAGGCGAAAATCGTTGTATCCTTCGACCTGAGATACATATTGGGTTTCGATATTCACCAAGTATTATACTTTGATCTAGTTCTTCGATGTTCTGAAATAATGAACAGTACATGAGGCTAGTTTCAGGTGTGATACAAGGTGATTGTGAGAAATGTAAGTAGTCAAGATGGGTTTTGTTCCTCTTATTCATTAAGAATATGATGTCTAAGGCCTGATTAAGTTAAATCAACAGAGAATGATCATTCTGTGTCTTTGGATTTAACATGACATCTGTAACAAAAGGATAAATGATAGATTCACCTAAATCATTTCAAGTAAGGGACTTGAGGAAGATGATATTATTGAATGGCACTTCGTCATGAGTATTAGGGGTAGTAAATGATTATTGAGCGGTATTGACTGCTTGCATCAATTCTCTATGTATCTTGTGCAAGTGGGAGATTGTTGGGAATGGTCTGCCCAAGACACATATTGAATTGATGTGGCTAGTATATTATGATCCAAGTCGGGTCATACCCAATAACAAGCTAGACAAACACCTATAATATTTACTTTATGTATGATCATGTAAAATAAATATTGACACTTGAAGTATTTAGAAATTGGGTTTCTAAATATTTGCACTAGTGTTATGAATAAATTATATGGATAATTTATTCTAAAGAGAGAGTACTTTGTATTGTTATTCAAATGGTTGAACAAACAATACAAGTGTTTTGTCTGTATTTCTTTTACTCATTCGCATTTACTAATGCAGATGTGTTACTGAGGAAATGCGGATGAATGTTCATCATTCGCATTTGAAAATGCGGATGTGCATTTGGGGAAATGTTAAAGGAATTACTTCATCCGCATTTACTAATGCGGATAGTAAATGCGAATGAGCATTTAAGGAAATGCTGATGAAACTGATCATCCGTATTTACAAATGCGGATGTGTATTTTGGAAATGCTGGAGTTACTTATCAGCATTTACAAATGCGGATGTACATTTGGGAAATGCGGATGAAGTTTCTTCTTCCGCATTTACAAATGCGGATAGAGTTTGTTCATCCGCATTTACTAATGCGGATGAATATTAGAGAAATACGGATGGGTTAAACGGATGAATATTAGAGAAATACTCAGAAATTCAGTTTCATATGACATGCAATATATGATTGCATTCAACCACTCTCTCTGGTAACTTACAACACACACAAAGGTGCAGATCGGTGTTCCTGTAGCTTTTCTCTCGATTTGTCGAGGAAAACCAAGAACAGAACCCGATTCAAGTGAAGTAAATCCTAACAACCTGGTGTTTTGTAGGAAGCTTGGGGTAGACAAGCTTAAGGTTTCCTGCTTTGGAAGCTGCTGTTCAAAGATCTTCTTCCACTGTCCCATTGAAGAGGTAGAATTCTTAACACCCTATGGTTGTTTGTAAGCATGATTTTTCAAATAACGATCCATTATGGGTGTTTAATAGATATATAAATTGCTTTATATATATTAACTCTAACAAACTTATAACACCCTGAATTTTCATTTAAAAGAAAAAACCAAAAGGAAGTAAATAGAAAGAAAAGTAAATGGGCACAAGTTGAAGGGGGCAAAGTGCAAAAGGTGCACAAACTCATTATTTTAATATAAATGAGGTATGGCCGCCCCATAAAGCAGCAGATCTGCTTTTTGGCCTCGGCTGAAGAAGAAGGAGAGCAAGAAATCGGTTTTTGGAGAAGAAGAAGGAAGAAGAAGCTGGAAAAAGGTTAGTTCTCGGGTTTATGTTCGGTTTTAGCTTAGTTTGCAGCTTGTAACCGAAGTTCTCGGTGTTTAGAGGTTGTGTTCGAGATTTTTGAAGCTGCTGTTGTAAGTGGGTTTCGAGTTGGAGGTGCTTGGTTCGAAGAGCTGCTTCAAGGTGAGTTTTAGGACCCCTCTTTTATTGATTTTTAAAGTGTTGGGGCTATTATGCATATCGGACAAGCATTTTTAAAAGATAACCATGAGTTTATGCTTTATGTTGGAGGGATGTTTTGTGAATGTTTGTTTAGAGGTTATTTATGCGTTAGACTTAATGTTTAGTATGTTCTAAGTGTGTGGTATGATAGATCTGAGCCATGGATGTATTAGGATGGTGATTGGGAGCTGGAAATAGCATAAGTATGTTACGGGTTAATCTGTTCATCCGCATTTCTTTTATTCTCCCGCATTTGCTATAGTATCCGCACTTGCTACAGTGTCCGCATTTGTTTCATCAGCATTTCTTTGGAGAGTGTTTTATTAAGACTTTATCCACATTGTCCATCCGCATTTAAGTACTTTGTTCATGTGCATTGTTGTTTGTTCGTCCGCATTTGTAGATACTTATGCGCCTAAGTGTTCTTCCGCATTTTGTTTATTCATGCGCATATGCTACAGTGTTTATGCGCATTTGTTTCAGTCATTCGCATTTGTTCTACCAGCATTTAGTTGGACACCTGGAATAATCTGAAGGCATTCATCCGCATTAGTGTTGTTCATATGCATTAGTGTTGTTCTCCCGCATTTGTTCTTGCTCATCCGCATTTCTTTAGGGACTTAGGTTTCTTTTCTGGAATCTTGGGAAGTAGAATTTAAGTGCTAAGATATGATGTCTCGGGGTGGCTTATGCTTATTTATGAGGTGGTGGCTTGTGATGATGTCTATGGTGTGATTGTTGCGGTTGTATATATGTGATATCTTTCTTCGTTAAACGGTTTTCAAAACATATGTATTATGTTATAATACATGTTGTGTATTATGTTGTGACGTTACGTGGTATGATGTATGAATGTGAGTAAAGTATTATGTAATGAAAGTGGAAGATAACGAATGATGAGAATAGAAGTAACGGATGATGAGATCCTTGTCGCATACTCCGGTACTGTGTCAGTCTTCGGATATGAGTCGGGGGTTTGTTTACAGGCCCCGGCACAGTATCAGTCTTCGGACATGAGTAGGGGGTATTACATGAGACACGATGGTATGTGAAGGAGATGAGATCCTTGTCGCGTACTCCGGTACTGTGTCAGTCTTCGAACATGATTCGGGGGTTTGTTTACAGGCCCCTGCATAGTATCAGTCTTCGGACATGAGTCGGGGGTATTGCATGAGACAGGATTCAGATAGGGAGTCTTTATGGCTCGAAGGGAGTTCAATCCTTGAGATTGACTCGAAGGGGATCCCTGTCGCGTACCCTGGTCTGTCTTCGATAGGAGACGGGGGTATTGCAAGTGACGAGATCCATATGAAGGTATATGATAATAATGAATGAAAGAAGGAATGAATGAACGATGATGAAGATAATAATTATTATCAATGTGTACGTATGATGTATGACCGCGAACGAATATAAGTTTTGGTTTTAAAGAAAGTAAAGTATTTTTATTATGAAAACTAGAACTCACTTAGCGTAGCTGACTTTTTGTATGCATGATAGTTGGCAGGTATTTTATTGATGCTGAGGAGTTGCAGGCATGGATGCATACGCTACTGGAGTGTTTTGAAGATTGGCATCCATATTTTGACATATCATTGTATTTTAAACTAATGAAATGTATTGAAATGACATGCTTTTGATTATAAATGAAAGTTATTAATTTCCGCTGCAAAGAAATGAGTATTTTAAATGTTTTATGCGATGACGGTCCAGCTGTAAGCGTCCTGGGAACGGGGACTTACAAGTTGGTATCAGAGCCAAAGTTTATGTGAATTGGGTAAATATTTTCAAAAGAACCTAATCTTAAACTGAGAATGGGACGAAAGGAAAGGGATGCCAGTCCTAGTTGCTACATGCCTGCAGGTAAAAGTTTCAGGTAAAAGTTTTAAGTAAAAGGTTTTATGTAACTTAATGTTAACCGGTATTATGTGGGCATGTTATGTGGCTTGTGTGCTTTTGTGTGGATTTAGATACTGATGTAGTCAGGATAGGAAATGCTTGGGGAATGAAGAGTAAAGTAAGTGGCTAAACACAATTGGCCATTGTGATTAGGGACTTACTATACTTAACATTAACTGAGCTATTACCTTGATTGACCGTGTTGGTGTTTGAATCTTGTAGTGTTTAGATGGCTGGTGGTAGATCTTCTAAGGCTTCCCGAGGTGGAGTGCGTGGTGGGCGTGGTGCTGGAACACATGCCACAAGGAAAGGAGTTAGGTATGAGGAGACGACTCCTATAGGTCCCGAGGTTCATCAGCACGAGGGCGTTGATGAGAGCGCAAATTTGAGGGCCTCAGTGAAAGAGGCGGTGGTTGAGGAGGTTCATCAGGTCATGCAAACAATCTTACTGTCTGTAGTGACTGAAGTTATTCATGCTATGAGGGATAACGAGCAGAAGGAGAAGGATGAGAATAGGAGAACCGCCCGGCGAGGGGGTGAAGCTGGAGGTTCTGGGGATATGGAGCAACCCGATGCGGATATGGTTGTCTCCGATGATGATGAGGAGGCAGTGCCGGGAACTGCCAGGGGATACAGTTATGGGGTATTCCAAAGATGCAGGCCCCCGACGTTTGATGGAAACGAAAGTGCTGCGGCTGCTCAACGTTGGGTGAGAGAAATAGAGGCGGTGCTTGACATCAGCGAGCGCCGTGAGGATCAAAAGGTGAAGTTTGCTACCCACTCTTTTGTGGATTCAGCCTTATGCTGGTGGGATAATATTGTCCAGGCTGACGGTACCAGGGCAGTCAGGAGGATGAGGTGGAAGGAACTGAAGAGGTTGGTAATTGAGGAGTTTTGTCCTCGTACGGAGCTGGACAAAGTCGAGAGGGAGTTCCTGCAGCTGGAAGCGGGAATGATGACACACCAGCAGTACACCACGAAGTTTAACGAGATGGCAAGACTGGTGCCAGATCAAGTGACGCCTATGTCACGGAAGATCAAGAGGTACATCCAAGGTCTACCAATAGATGTCCGCAGACATCTGGCCACTGCCCGACCAAGCACGTTTAGGTCGGCGGTCGATTTGGCGGGAAGGTTGTACGACGAGCGAGAGACGATGGCGATGATGGACGAAGAGGAGGAGCGAGGCTATGATGGGAATGGAAGTGGAAGAAGGGGTGATGAAGATGGATTTGAGGCTGGTGGTAAGAAGGTGATGATAGGCAATCAGAGGATGGTAATCGGGGAAGTGAGGGCATGCAAGAAGTGTGGAAAAAGCCACGAGGGAGAGTTCAAGTAGGGACTGAATGTATGTTTCCAGTGCGGGAAGGAGAGCCACAGGGCAAGGGATTGCCTTATGGCTAAATGCTACGACTGTGGTGAGACTGGACACATGAGCCAAGACTGTAAGAAGACGAGGGCAGGAAGCTCCGACGCAAGGAAGGATGGCAAAGGATGAAGGCTGAAGCAGGTGCCCTGACCGAGATTAGGCTGGAGCGGACTTTGACTTGACGTTAGGTACGTTTCTGGTAATTTAAATTGTGCATCTATGCTTTGATTGTGGTGCCAGTGGTAGTTCGTTCCTGCTGCCTTGTGTTAAAGTTACACGTTAGGAGTAGGAAGATCGATGCATCCTTCGATGTAGAAATTGCTATTGGTAAGTCCACTAGGTTACCGGATGTCCTAAATTGCGCGATAGTTTTGAGAGAGCGCGTGTTTCCTGCTAGACTGTTCAGGACAGACATGGATGGATGGACGTGTGCCTTCAGAAGGATTGGCTAGTAGCCTGTGAAGCAAACACCGAGTGTTGCAAGAAGGAGGTTTGAGCAATCGCGCCCGAAAGGAGTTTGGTGCCGATCTGCGGCGGGGGAGTAACGATGAAGGTCTCGTCTTGGGAAAGGAGATCACTTGATTCAGAAAGCAAGGGAAGCTACTACTGAAGTGTAAAGGACTAATCTGAATTGTTGCTCAGGTAAGAGAAGTGGCATGTCAACTGGAGCTACCCGACGTGTTAAGTGGAGTTATCTGACATTCCATGTATCTCGTCTAAGAAAGTGCTCAACTGATGGGGATGCGATCGTGCCACAAGAGAACACTGAGATGGATGAAAGATTTAACTATGTGGAGCAACTGGGAGTCATTTATGATAGAAGGAAAAGAAAGGCTAAGGAGAATGGTGGTTTCACTTATGCGAGTACAATGGAGCCTAGAAGGGGACTAAGCCTACGTGTAAGATCAAGGAAGAGGTGAGACAGCGTTACCCGTGACTGTTCGAGAAGCGACAGGTTTCGGGGACGAAACCTATATAAGGGGGGTGGACTTGTAACACCCCGAATTTTCATTTGAAAGAAAAAACAAAAAGGAAGTAAATAGAAAGAAAAGTAAATGGGCACAAGTTGAATGGGGCAAAGTGCAAAAGGTGCACAAACTCATTATTTTAATATAAATGAGGATATGGCCGCCCCATAAAGCAGCAGATCTGCTTTTTGGCCTCGGCTGAAGAAGAAAGAGAGCAAGAAATCAGTTTTTGGAGAAGAAGAAGGAGGAAGAAGCTGGAAAAAGGTTAGTTCTCGGGTTTATGTTCGGTTTTAGCTTAGTTTGCAGCTTGTAACCAAAGTTCTCGGTGTTTAGAGGTTGTGTTCGGGATTTTTGAAGCTGCTGTTACAAGTGGGTTTTGAGTTGGAGGTGCTTGGTTCGAAGAGCTGCTTCAAGGTGAGTTTTAGGACCCCTCTTTTACTGATTTTTAAAGTGTTGGGGCTATTATGCATACCGGACAAGCATTTTTAAAAGATAACCATGAGTTTATGCTTTATGTTCGAGGGATGTTTTTTGAATGTTTGTTTAGAGGTTATTTATGGGTTAGACTTAATGTTTAGTATGTTCTAAGTGTGTGGTATGATAGATCTGATCCATGGATGTATTAGGATGGTGATTGGGAGCTGGAAATAGCATAAGTATGTTGCGGGTTAATCTGTTCATCCGCATTTCTTTTATTCTCCCGCATTTGCTATAGTATCCGCACTTGCTACAGTGTCCGTATTTGTTTCATCAGCATTTCTTTGGACAGTGTTTTATTAAGACTTCATCCGCATTGTCCATCAGCATTTAAGAACTTTGTTCATGCGCATTGTTGTTTGTTCGTCCGCATTTGTAGATGCTTATGCGCCTAAGTGTTCTTCCGCATTTCTTTTATTCATGCGCATATGCTACAGTGTTTATGCGTATTTGTTTCAGTCATTCGCATTTGTTCTACCAGCATTTAGTTGGACACTTGGAATAATCTGAAGCCATTCATCAGCATTAGTGTTGTTCATTCGCATTAGTGTTGTTCTCCTGCATTTGTTCTTGCTCGTCCGCATTTCTTTGGGGACTTAGGTTTCTTTTTTGGAATTTTGGGAAGTAGAATTTAAGTGCTAAGAAATGATGTCTCGGGGTGGCTTATGCTTATTTATGAGGTGGTGGCTTGTGATGATGTCTATGGTATGATTGTTGCGGTTGTATATATGTGATATCTTTCTTCGTTAAATGGTTTTCAAAATGTATGTATTATGTTATAATACCTGTTGTGTATTATGTATTATGTTGTGACTTTACGTGGTATGATGTATGAATGTGAGTAAAGTATTATGTAATGAAAGTAGAAGATAACGAATGATGAGAATAGAAGCAACGGATGATGAGATCCTTGTCGCGTATTCCTGTACTGTGTCAGTCTTCGGACATGAGTCGGGGGTTTGTTTACGGGCCCCAGCACAGTAGCAGTCTTTGGACATGAGTTGGGGGTATTACATGAGACACGATGGTATGTGAAGGAGATGAGATCCTTGTCGTGTACTCCGGTACCGTGTCAGTCTTCGGACATGAGTCGGGGGTTTGTTTACAGGCCCCGACACAGTATCAGTCTTCGAACATGAGTCGGGGGTATTGCATGAGACAGGATTTAGATAGGGAGTCTTTATGGCTTGAAGGGAGTTCAATCCTTGAGATTGACTCGAAGAGGATCCCTGTCGCATACCCTGGTCTGTCTTCGGTAGGAGAAGGGGGTATTGCATGTGATGAGATCCATATGAAGGTATATGATAATAATGAATGAAAGAAGGAATGAATGAACGATGATGAAGATAATAATTATTATCAATGTGTACGTATGATGTA
The DNA here is from genome assembly GCA_025506505.1 of Flaveria sonorensis. Taxonomy (NCBI): domain Eukaryota; kingdom Viridiplantae; phylum Streptophyta; class Magnoliopsida; order Asterales; family Asteraceae; genus Flaveria; species Flaveria sonorensis. Next base: position 40,716,987 of record CM046433.1, on the reverse strand, counting down.
TGACCGCGAACGAATATAAGTTTTGGTTTTAAAGAAAGTAAAGTATTTTATTATGAAAACTAGAACTCACTCAGCGTAGCTGACTTTTTGTATGCATGATAGTTGGCAGGTATTTTGTTGATGCCGAGGTGTTGTAGGCATGGATGCATACGCTACTGGAGTGTTTTGAAGATTGGCATCCATATTTTGACATATCATTGTATTTTAAACTAATGAAAATTTATTGAAATGACATGCTTTCGACTATAAATGAAAGTTATTAATTTCCGCTGCAAAGAAATGAGTATTTTAAATGTTTTATGCGATGACGGTCCAGCTGTAAGCGTCCCGGGAACGGGGACTTACAAAATTTTTCATTCCATTTTCGTTGCGTTTTCATTTTATAAGGATAAAATGACTCTGATTAACTTGTGAGAACCCAACACTAAATAGGTGCATGTTTTTGTTAGTTTTTTCACCTTTAGTTTCAGACTCCCCTCATCTTCATCATGATCACAAGCTCAGCCTGGCATTTAGTTAACTTAGTGATGAGATCTTTGATCTGAGTCATGTAATTGGTGTGTTCATGCTTAAGAGTTGAAATGGTTTTCTCTAAATCTTCTATTGTAAGTTTGTAATCATTTTCAGCTCTTTTGAAATCAGCTTTAAAATGTTTAAGGACTCAAGATCTGTTCTCATCTCTAAGTTATAGGACCTATATCTGTTAACTTTCATAATACATTCAGGCGTATAAAGATGTTCCAATACCTTGGCTTCTTCATGATATGCCATTAGTGCTTGGTTTGGAGATGCATCCTCAACCTGAAAGCTCCAGTCAAAGCCTCCTTTTTCAACAGCAACTGTAGCTTGCTGCTTGGGCTTCTCATTCTGGGGAGCTCTATCAGTGTAGTTTAGTCTGGTTTGTGCTTGGCCACTACTTGTTCTTGGTGCCTTGCACTCTCTAGCAAAGTGTCCCATTTAGTTACAGTTGTAACACTTCACTTTGCTTTTGTCTAGCCTAAACTTTCCACTGGTTGCATTGCTAGGAAACTTCCTCCCTGTCCTCTTGTAAAACTTCTTGGCTCTGTGAGTAAGAAGAGCCATCTGTTGGACTATTTCCATGTACTCCAGATCATCTGGATGGATACAGTCCAAGTCTTCAAGGGTAAAGAGAAAGTTGCTTATGCTTTCATCAGTAAACACAAAGGCTTATAAAGAGCTTGTCTCTTGGAGTGGGCTTCCTTAGGTGTAGCTCTCTCTTGGTGTCTCTGAAAAGGTGATGAAAGGACCCTTTTGTGAGTTGTTAGGATAGCAAATGAGATAATGCTATGGTTCTCTACAATCCCTTTCAACCATATAAAGGGCTGAACTTTGCTGATTGTTTGAGTTACCAGATGGATTTTGCATGTTCATCTCCATCTGGTAGCTACTGAGGATACCATATAACTCAAAGAGAGTAAGGGTCTTGAGGTTCTCAGTCCTCTTAATGACCACACAATAGTGTGTCCATTGTTTGTGAAGAGAGGACATGAACTCATAATGTCCCGGTTCTCAAAAGTTACTCCAACATCTATTAGAGTATCCATAATCTCAACATACCTGAAGTATTGTTGAGTCATGGTTTCACCTGCCTTAAAGGTGAAGTTCTCAAACTGCTTCTTCAGGAGGTCCTTCTTCTTCTCTTTTGATTCATTTGACCCCTCATACATAAGCTTTAGTGCATCCCATAGCTGCTTGGTAGTCTTGCACTTCTTGAAGCCACTGTAGATAGAGTTTGGAAGAGCAGTTTGGAGGGCGGTCATGGCCTTCTGATCTATGTCTATCTTCTTCCAGTCTTCTTTAGAATAGTCAGCCACTTCCTTTGGTATCATACCACCACCAGTAGCAGCTGAAGAGGTGGATGGTACATAAGGTGCAGAGACAACAGATCCCCACATCCTGTAGTCTTGAGACGTGATGAAGCCTTCCATTCTTTAGCACCAAGTATTAAAGCCATCAGGAGTGATCAATGGAGACTTTTTCATAGTATAGGTTTCCATATCAGCCTTTGTAATAACTGCCATTTGAGTTGTTAAGTGTTTTATGAAACTGAAGGGATTTAAGATGGTGAGATCTTACAATCAAGAGCCTGGAAAAGCTATGATACCAATTGTAGGACCGTTTAAGGGATGGTCAGTACAATCCATCTCATAATAAGGAGAGTCTTAGAACACTTAACAGATCAAATAGGGAACCTGGTTTATATGAATGATACTATGAACACAAGTAAACAATGAGACAGAACTAAGAACAAGAACAAGATAAGTATGGTTTTCAAGAATGTTGTATATTGCTCTCAAGTTGTTTTACAAGTATTACAATGCATAAAAAGAAATACAAGGACTTGAGATACTTTATATTACATATTACAGCTGACCATACTTTAAAGGCTAGCTGGAAACACTAATCTAGACAACAAGACCAATGTAAAGTCAAAAGGTAGATTGCCTTTTGACTAGTGACTATGAAATGCCTAGCTCACATCCTAATATATTATAAAAAGGATAAAAGGTACAAAGTAGGAAGTTACAGACTCAAGACCATAATCTATAGTTTACTAAAGCATGGACCTTTTCACCAACTTGTATAAGTTGGTGAGTCTTCAGAGTTGCAGTGGAAAGTAAGTCTGCTTTATGGAAAAGTAGATTAGAGAAAGCATGTCCTCTCTGTCTTCGAAAGAAATCAGTCTTCACTTTATTGGCTTCGGAAGACTTTGTCTTTGAAGCTTCGAAAGACTTCATCTTTGGCTTCGGAATATTTTGTTTTTGGCTTCAGAAGATTATACATCTGAAATAATTTCTGTGATGAGTGTAAAACTTTTGAAATAACATCTACCTTGTACATCAGTGCATGCATGCAGGAAGCTCCTTGGTTATTTTAGATTCTTTGGTTGCATCAGCCCTTTAATATAACCTTACAACCATCCCTGTTGATTAGATTGAAACAACCAGAGTTCACAAAGATCATCCTTTAGAAAACATCATAGGTGACCTTAATACCAGATTGACACGAAGTCAATCTGACACAGCAAACATTTGCTTGTATTCCTGCTTCCTATCTCTAACTGTACCCAAAAACATCACAGAAGCACTTAAATATAATAGTTGGATAGAAGCAATGCAAGAGGAATTACAACAATTCAGAAAGCAAGAGGTATGGAAGTTGGTTGACCTACCTGAAGGTCAATATGGCATTGGCACAAGATGGCTATTCAAAAACAAAGCAGATGACAGAGGGATTGTCATCAGAAACAAAGCAATGCTAATTGTCGAAGGTTATACACAAGAGCAAGGAATTGATTATGATGATGTCTTTGCTCCAGTAGCAAGACTAGAAGCCATCCGAGTGTTCCTTGCATATACCTCATCCAAAAACGTCACTGTCTTCCAAATGGATGTCAAATGTACATTCCTCTATGGAAAGATAGATGAAAAGGTATATATTGCCCAACCACCAGGATTTGAAGACCTCGAATTCCCTCACAGAGTCTACAAGTTAGATAAGGCTTTGTACGGTCTTCATCAAACAACTAGGAAATGGTATGAAACTTTATCTAAGTTTTTACTATAGAATGGGTATACCCGAGGGAAAATTGATCAGGCGTTGTTCTTAAAAAGAAAAGAACAAGACTTGTTAGTGGTTCAAGTTTATGTGGATGACATAATTTTTGGCTCCACCAACATCCAACTTTCCAGAGAATTTAAAACTCTTATGCAATCAAAATTCCATATGAGCTCAATAAGAGAACTTACCTTCTTCCTCGGACTTCAAGTTCAACAATCTGCTAAAGGAATTTTTATCAATCAAAGCAAATATGTGAATCATATATTAAAGGAATACAACATGTCTAATTGCACATCCAGCAAAACACCATTTGCAACTGGATTAAAATTTTTCCCCGATCCAGAAGGAACATCAATTGATTAGAAGCTTTACATATCAATGATAGGCTCTCTGATGTATCTAACAGCAAGCAAACCAGACATCATGTATTCAGTTTGCATGTGTGCCAGATACCAAGCAGATCCAAAAAAATCACACATAAATGATGTAAAGAGAATCCTCAGATACTTAAAAGGCAAACCAACACTTCGCCTATGGTATGCAAAACATGGAGATTTCTCTTTATATGCATACACAGACAGTGATTACGGTGGATGCAACAGCAACAGAAAATTCACTACTGGAGTTTGTCAGTTTCTTGGATTAAGATTGATCTCCTGGTAGTGCAAGAAACAAACAAATGTCTCTGTGGCAATAGCTGAAGCAGAATACATAGCTGCTTCTGCATGTTGTTCTCAAGTGCTTTGGATTCAAAACTAAATGCTTGATTATGGCTTTATTTTTCTTAAAACACCAATACACATTGATAATTCTGCTGCCATGTTTATCACTGACAATCCTGTTCAACATTCAATAACAAAACACATAGATATCAGATATCACTTTCTGAGAGATTGCTCAGAAAAGGGTCTGATAAAGTTGATCAAAGTCCAAACAGACAATCAATTGGATGGCCTGTTTACCAAACCATTTGATTCAATAAGATTTGAATTTCTAGTTTAGTGACATGGTATGATCAACTATGAACCAAACAAGTAATGTTTTTAAAACATTAGTTTCAAATAAGCTTGATTTTGTCAAAGTCCAAATTTAGCATCAAACGAGCATCTTTCAAAATCAAGATACCAAATAAACATTCATGTTTTCTAATTAACAAATAATTTGAATCACACATAACCATTCATGAGAAATGATAGTACACTAGATTATTTCTTCACTTGAGTCATTTTCCACTAATAAAGACTAACAAAACTTTGTATGATATGTGGATAGGCTCAACATGGGACAACTAACATCACATACAACAGTGAAGAACTAAATTCTCATGATTGTGTGGTCAGCAACACACATCTTGGTTTATGGTGAGTATTGGTCTATCCAATATTGGTTGCTTGTAAAGTAACTACAATACACCAAGTGAAATAGATTATAAAATGCTCAATCATACAAGTGTCTCCTCTGTTATGATTATCATGGGCCTAGAGTGCACTAAGGCATTCTTTGTTGTGCTGATCACAGACATGAATGACCTATATCATGATCCAAAAAGATTCCCAATAAGAAACACATCCATTAAGGATGAATAATTAAAAGAATCCAAAAGAGGATCACCTTCCAAAGTGAAGTGAAAAAGAATCCCAATGTGGATCAAACAATATGGATCAAATTGAGCATTTATACTCCTAAGTAGCTAGGTCATAAGTATTGTAAGTACTTTCTAGCATATCTTAAGGAGTACTGATCTTAACATACACTCAGATGTGGGGTACATACAAATCATGTTAATACTCCCACAACATGATAATCACTCATTGTTTAAATCAATCATTCATACCATGCATGAGGTTAACTGGATCACAATATCTTCAATCCCATTGAATTAGTCTATGTCTATTCTCAAAATCATCCAAACAACTTAGTGAGAATTTAAGACTAGAATGATATCATGTTATGTGCAAATGACTCATGTCCAAACATGAAAATCATTCATATTAGTTAGATAAAGTGATATCTTTCTAAAATTTTATCTTGCAAGCAATCAGATTGGACTTTGATAATTTTCATTCAAACATATTCAAATTTTTGTCATTTTATAAAGAGTTTTATAAATATGCAAAAATTTAGGAGGAGAAAATGAGCATGAAAATATCAATGGCAATAGAATATGTGCATAATCATACAATTTTAAAATTTGAAATTTTTTTATTTTGAGTCATTAAATTTTGCTTCGGAAGAAAATTTATCAAATTTGTTTCGGAAGAAAATTAAGCAAATTTCTAAACAAACAAAATTTTTTGAAAATTTGCCAACTGTTGACACAGCGGACACACAAACATACATCCGCTGTAGCTACAGTAACTCATTAACACTCAAAATACACCAAGTGTTTATAGCGGATGATGTTTCTAAAACATCTGCTATGAATAGAGTGAAATTCTACAGCGTATGACTGACATTAGTCATCCATTGTTTAAACAGTTCAAGTGTATACAGTGTATAGACACAGGTAATCATACGTTGTAAACAGTCACACATCACACAAAAGGGTTCACAGCGCATGAAAATAAGTCATCCGGTGTGAATATCTCTTGAACAAACAAAAGTGTACACAGCACATGAGCAAAGATTCATCCGCTATGTATAACCAGGCAAACAAACAAAGTTTATACAGCGCATGGACAAATGTTCATCTGCTTTATGAACAGTGAACAACACACAGCGTATGACTTTTTAGTCATCTTTTGTAATTTTTCACACAAGTGTGCACAGCGCATGAACAAATATTTATCCACTATGAACATAAGTCAAACTATCAAAGGGTCGACACCGTACAGTTTAAACTTGTACAGCGTACGCACCATTCACACAGCGCTTGTGCATTTCACAACGCATGACTTAATATTAAACTTTTAAGTTAAACTATTCATACAGCGTACATTACACACACAGCGAACAGTCATTTTGTCCGTTGTATATATACATCAACACTTGTGAATTTTTCATTCATCACGAGTGTGAGAGAATAAAATCAAATTTCTAAAACGTTGATCATCCAAAACCAAAAATCTATTTGATTTCACTTCTGATTCACAATCAATAAGGTATAACAACATGATTCCAATCATCAAACACTTATTAAAACACCTCGTTCAATGTTGTTGATTCGAACATTGCTAGACCTAAGTCAAACATTGAACCGAAATCAAAACGTGAATCTTTCAATGTTTTAAACCAAATCAAACATTGAAGATGTGTTATATATCCTTAGTCGAATGTATTAGGACTGTTTTTGTGAAGAAATTTGATTAAGTGTTCATCGAGTTCATAAACAATCATGATGTTCATGCCAAAATCATAAAAAAACTAAAATTTGATCCTTGAAAATGTTTAAATGATATGAAATATGTTATAACTTGGTAAACATGTTCAAAAGTTAGTAACAAACATGTAAAATCAGTTAATTGGCTTGGCATTGAACACACCAACATTCAATGTGCATTAAATGGTCTATTTTGACTTTAAAAGTCAAACTGGAATTCATGAACAAGTTGTTATGAAATATAATCATTGTATGATTTGAACAAAACAAATCTTTGTGATAAAACAAATACAATGCAAAACAATTTGGATCAAAACAAATTGAATCAAACAAGATTTCCATGACCAAAATTAACCAAGCAGTTGACTTTGGATAAGTCAAACTGATTTAGTTGTTAATACCAATCAAACATACACTTTAAACAAGTCATAAGTGTTAAGCATACATATGACATCATTTCATAACAAACACATCAACTCAGTGAACGCTTGATCAACATTTCATCATACTCATCATCACACATACTTATCAGACAAGATACTAACATACTAATTTTCATTGCAGATATGGCAAACCTAGTGTTTGTTAGAGATCATAATCTCTGTGTTTTCTCAACCCTGATTCACCCAAGGCTGAAAACTACAGAGATATCATACAAGCTATCAGACAGACTAGACTTCTACATACTATGACAGCAAGACCTGAGATTTATAAGGATCATATAGTCTAATTCTGGACTCATGCTCATTTGGAGCAACTGCATGACCATCAAGTAGTAGTATCTACTATGCATGATCACTAGATTACCATCTCAGAAGAAGTCATAAGGAGAGTATTATAGCTTGGTGATGAAGATGCCCAAGGCCTAATAGAATTTGATGAGAATTATGTACTTCATGTATTTAGATAGATTGGTATACAGGAACCATTGAAAGAAAACAGATCAAGAAGTCATACATGTGTGTTTAATTAAGGTTCCTAATGCATAATTACCAAAAGACAATGATTAATAGGAAGACAGGATTGGATAATACTTCTTTAAGAAGGTCCTCTGCCATTGCAAGCATCGTAGCAAGGAGACCATTCAATTTTGCAGCTCAAATTCTCAATGGAATATATACAATCTAACTGAAGTATGGAACAAGTTCCAAATGTATCCAAGGTTCCTTCTGATGATCATTGATGATCTTTTACCAAACATTTTAAGAGAGGGTGCCATCTTCCAGCCTATTCATTTTAATGAACATGTATTCACAAGAATCAAGTCAAGCTTGTATCATGGAGATGAAGTTCCTATCCCTGCTCACATGATTGATTATGATCTTCCCGTACCAGACATTTTTATGAGGATTCCAGAAAAAAGTGAACCTCAAATGATGTTCAGAATGTGATTCATCAACAGCCAATCATCCAACCTACTCCTATCATACAAGAGGAAGAAGTTGCACCAATGCAAGAACCAATTGTTTAGGAAGATGCTCAAGAACAAGAACAGATGCATTTTGAACATCAGTTCCCTTCTCGACCATAAAGCCCAAACTTATATGATCAGCAAACATTATCTTCTCTTTTGAGAGACATTGATGTATCTTTATAAGAACATCCAAGTCAACAAGAAGAAGTTAGTACTTCATCAGCTCAAGAACATGAACAAGAAATACAAAGCACTGCTAAACTTGTTGAAGGTGAAGAGCAGGGAAGTGAGATACCTATAGAAGAAGAGATTGAATACTCTAAAGTATTTTTATTCACTGAGTATAGTAAGCTGATTGAGAAGTCTAACAATTGAGCAAGAAAGCTAAAAGATAAGCTCAAAGAAAAGTAAGAAAAGATTGAGAAGCTCACAGCTGATCAAACAACTCAAAAGTTGATTGTTCAGTTTTTGGAACAACTTGAAAAGTCAAAGGAAGAGATCAAGATAAAAGAACCTGACCTCAGTAGTGCAAGACTAGATATTGCCTACTTGACTGAGCAAACAGACTCAAAAGATTTTGAGATTGATGATCTTAAAAGAATAATCTTGTAGAAGCCTCTCAAAGATTAACATTTAGTCTTTATTAGTCTTTGAATAGTTTTTGTCATAGTTTAGGGACTTATTGTGTAAATATGTGTTCCTTTTTGTTTTCTTTAATAGTATAAATAGCATAGATAAGATATTGTGTAGAATAGACCTTAATAGAACCTGAGAATCAGTTAGAACAACTTGTAACTGTTTTCTTACACTTGTACTTTCTATGTTTACTATCAATGAAAAACTATGAACTTTTCTGATTTGTTTGCATTGAATTGATTACTTGTGTTTGTTTGATTGAATTGTATCATAATATCATCACAGATTGATCCATTTTGATCCTATCAAATGGTATCAGAGCTGTTGGTTCAGTGATTTGAGTTTGTCAAACTATCGAACTTTTGAATCACTTGAATCTGTGATTGATAAGCAATTCAATCTAATAATTGTTGATTTCAGTTGTGTTTCATCATCAGAAACATGAATTGAATCACAATTTGCAGTTCAATTCGTTTAAAAATTAAGAAATTGATCAAAATAGTAGTCGAACTGTTCTTCAATGTTTGGAACTGATTTTTCAGTCTAAAGATCAAATTATGTTGTTGTTTGATGAAATTGAAGATGAAGGACTATTAATTGATCATATTACAGTCTAATTGGAAGTTTTCAGAGCAATTCAACAAGTTTTGGAGATTTTCAGCAGATTTGAGTTCATTTGAATCTATTGAATTCGGCGCATTAGGTCAAAGCACTACTAAAAATGGCCTAAGTGTTTGGGCGCTTGACAACTGTTCAGGCGTTTCACAACTGTTAAGGCGTGTTTGGTCTTGGCATTTTACCACTGTGGGGGCGCATTACAACTGTGTGGACACTTTGAAACTTCCCAAAAACCAATTATTTTTAGGCGCATTACCATTGTTGAGGCGCATCTGAACTGTTTGGGCGTTTTTGACACCCACGCGTCTGACAACTGTTTGGATGTTTTACAACTGTTCAGGCGCGTTTTAAGTTGGGCGTTTGAGAATTCTTCCAAGGCAATCCCTTAGACGTTTCAATCAAAGTCAAAGGAGTTTCACCACTATTTGGGCGCTTCATCACTGTTTAGGCGCATCAACTCAACACTTAGAAATTTTAAAAAAAAAATTTAAAAATCTAAAAATATTTTCAATTCATTTTTTTTAATTCAAAAATTAAAAACAACAAAAACAAATTCTTTTCTTAAAAACAAAAATTAAAAATGATAAAATCAGAAGATTCTGAGAACAGAGTTCCCAAGTTAAAGAACAGAGCAGACTTTAAGAACTGGTCCCTTAGAGTGAAACATCATCTTAATTCTATTGACACTAACTTGTGGAAGTCAATAGAAAAAGGACCTCATATTCCAATTACTTCAGATGGTCATGATGGAGGAATTATGTATACAAGAGATTCTCCAGAACCATATCCGGAAGATGGGTTACAAGGTGATGATCTAAGGAAAGTAAAGAATGACATTAAAGCATATTCTTTGATGTGTAAAGGATTACCACTTGAAGTCTTAACTAGACTTGATGGATATCAAACGGAATATACCATGTATAAAGCTTTGAAGATAATTTGTGAAGGTGGTAAGGAGATTCAAGATCTCAAGAAACAGAAACTGAAGAGGTAGTTATAGTTGTTTGAGCATTTATCTGGTGAAACCATAAATCAGATGATGATAAATCAGATGATGAATAGATTTGTGCAGCTTACAACTGAGATGTCAAATACGGGTATTAAAAATGACTTAAAAGATGGATGATGGAATTTCGCTGGACGAGCTGTAAATTCGCCCAACGTATCTGAACAGCCTTTTTCAGCACGAAATCAGCTCAAACTCATCAAAATCTCAATGAATTTGAGATCTAATGATTCCTATAGCTTCCCACACTAAAATCGAGCAATCCTCAATCAATTTCCATATCCAAAACACCCAAATCAGTAAGCAAAATTGATGGAACGGTAACTAGTATTCGAAAAATCCCAAAAACCAACTAATCAAGAGCACAATGGCTCTGATACCAAATTGTTGGTCCTCTCGATTGATATAACAGTGCAATTGATTAATAAACACAAACAAATCCCACTGAAAACACAAATATCAATGATATTTGTGTAAAATATAGATCAAACACAATAAAATATTGATGAACAATGATGAACACCTTAAGAACACTCAATAAACCCTTGTTTGATCTGAATTGATTGCTAAAGATATTACAAATGTGAAAAGACCCTCAATCAATGGCTCTTACAAGCTTAACAACACTCTAATAACTCTAGCTATGTATAGTCTAATGACAATTAGACTTAATGACAATTAGCCCCTAGACTATCATTAAAACATGATAATTATGAAATACAATTAAGACACAAACTAGATAAATAAAGATTAAATATATATTTTATTGACAACAAAATATATATTAACTCTAAAACCCGTGTTCTTTGTATCTTCAACGACTCACTACTAATCTTAGTTCCGAACGTGTCGTCTTGACTTTGCTTTGACTTTGACTTTAGTGTTGACTTTGTCTACGTTGATAATATTAGACTATTTTTTAGACCCAACACCATCCAACGTCTCAGATTATTGGTCCATTGAATGAGAGAACAACGAGAAGTAAATGAGAACAAGCAAATCTTTGCTTATACTCGTGTTTTCTTTCTCAAATTGTTCCTAAAAACGTTACCGAAGCGTTAAAGGACAATAGTCGGATTGAGGCTATGCAAGAAGAATTATTACAATTCCATAAACAAGAAGTGTGGAATCTTGTGGATTTACCTGAAGGAGAAAATGCCATAGGCACAAGATGATTGTTCAGGAACAAAACAGATGATCGAGGAATTGTTATTAGAAATAAAGCGAGACTTGTTACATAAGGATACACCCAAGAGGAAGGAATAGATTATGATGAAGTATTTGCTCCAGTTGCAAGACTTGAATCAATTCGTGTCATCCTAGCTTATGCATCATTCATGAGATTTAAAGTGTATAAAATGGACGTAAAAGGTGCATTTTTGTATGGTCCAATCACAGTTGATGTGTTCGTAAAGCAACCTCCGGGTTTTGAAGATTCGGAATTTCCTCATCGTGTGTACAAGCTTAGCAAAGCTTTGTATGGACTCCATCAAGCTCCTAGAATCTGGTATGAAACATTATCACAGCACTTAATCCAACATGGATACACGCGAGGGAAAATCGATCTGAATTTGTTTATCAAGAAGGATGCTGATGATCTTTTATGTGTACAAGTGTATGTTGATGATATCATATTTGGTTCTACTAGTTCAAAATTGTGTAATGAATTCGAAGAAATAATGAAATCTCGATTTCAAATGAGTTCTATGGGAGAAATAAATTTCTTTCTTGGACTTCAAGTCAAGCAATCTGCAGATGGGATATTCATAAATCAAGAGAACTTCGTTGACAAACTCTTGAAGAAATTTAAACTGCAAGATTATCAGTCTATAAGAACTCCAGCTGACGTAAACACCAAGATTAAGCCTGATCCGAAAGGAAAATATGTAGACCAAACTTTATACAGATCTATGATTGGTTCATTAATGTATCTTACTACATCTAGACCTGACATAATGTATGCTGTTTGTGTCTGTGCCAGGTATCAATCAGACCCGAAGGAATCTCACTTAATTGCTGTCAAACGTATATCCAGATATCTCAAAGGAAAACCGGCCTTAGGGTTATGGTATTCTTATGAAGGAAACATCGAGTTATATGGGTATATTAATAGTGATTATGGAGGATGTAGTCAAGATAGAAAATCAACTATGGGTGGTTGTCAGTTTTTAGGACCCAGATTAGTCTCATAGCAATGTAAGAAACAAACAAATGTCTCCGTTTCAACCGCAGAAGCTGAGTACATAGCTGCTTCAGTAGGATGTTCTCAAATCCTTTGGTTACAAAACCAACTGCTAGATTACGGGTTCAAATTTCTTAAAACTCCAATATACATTGATAACACTGCTGTTATGTTCATTACAGCTAACCTGTCCAACATTCAAAAACAAAACATATCGAGATTCGATATTATTTCCTCAGAGATAACTCTGAAAAAGGTTTAATCATTCTGATTCAAATTGCAATTAAAAAATAGTTGGCTGATTTTTTTACTAAAGACTTCTTACCAGGACGGTTTGAGTATTTGTTATAGTCAATTGGTCTTATTAACCACATTTAAAAATTGGTTTTTGAGTATTTCAGTTAATTGAGTCCAAATATGATCAGAACCCTCCCTTACCTGAATAGGACACAGCAAGAGAAACTGTCAAAGTTAATTGCCTGATTGTATTTTGTGTGTGCATGTTTCTTAGAAAAATCAAAACCAAATACAAAAATAGAAAATTGAAAAAATCAAAAGATAAAAATATAAAACAAAAACTACAAAAAATAGAGTTTTTCTTTGTTAATTCATTATTTACGGTGAATCTGTCTTTGCAATATGTGAGAAATGATAGATACATTAGTATGATCTGTTGCATACTTCACTCGATAACAAAGTTTGACGTAATCAGGTATGATGTGCTAGTAAGTTCATGCAATTAGACTGAAAAAGTAAATTCTTGTGATTAAACTAAATCACTCATGCATTCATGTTTGTCTATCTTAGCACTAATGAGTAGTGTTGATTTCTCAAATTGACTGCTTGTTAAGACATAATCTCACACCTAATGGTGATATGAATAACCATTGAGCTCTAATTATTTAAAGCATCTAACACTTCTCTGTTATGAGTCATCATAGACCTGAAGTGATGAGATATCCTTTGTTGTAAGTGATTACAGACCTGGATATTCTCACTGATGCAACAAGATGCCAATGTGCACAAATACCAAATGAGATCTGGTTATAGTATATGTCAGGTTAACAAGTTGAGAACAGTGACTTCTTGCATATCTTTATTAGAATTAACCTCTCGAAGTCTAAGTGTGACTGCATAATGTCATATCTAATTGTACCTTAATCAATCCAAGAATTGAAAAAGTAAGTGTGCTGAATATCTTGCTAAATGCACTCATTTTCTGTCCTTAGATCTCGTGTCTCCTTTGCTACAGAAATGCTGACCTGGAACACACTTGATCAGGATTTATTCACTATCTATGACTATCCATCATTTTTTTAGTTTAATGTGCTGATCTTAACTAATATAATCTCACTGCAGACATGGATTCAGTTGTAAATATTATACTTTTATTCTGCTTTAATTTTGATTTTTGCATGTTTTTTGTGTGCAGGCATATTAACAATGATTAGTGTGATCTTCATGTGACAAATTTGATAGGATCAAAATGGATCGATCTGTGACGATATTGTGATACAATTCAATCAAACAAACACATGCAATCAATTCAATGCAAACAAATCACAAAAATTCATAGGTTTTCATTTATTAGTAAGCATAGAAAGTACATGTGTAAGTAAAAATAGTTACAAATCGTTCACTGATCTAGTCTCTATCGGTCTCTCAAGACTAGTCTACCTACACAATACATTAACTATGCTATTTATAGTATCAAGAAAATAAAAGGAACATATTTACAAAAGTAGTCCCTATACTATAACAAAAACTATAAAAGACACATATAGATTAAATGTTAATTTTTAAGAAGCATCTACAATACTCCCCCCTAAGATTGACATTGTCTTCGGTCTTCAAAATCAATCTTCTATCTTCAAATCTTCTATCTTCAATCTTTTATCTTCTGCAATCTTTAGTCTTTGGTCTTTGTCTTCAATCTTCATGCTTTTTTTTTGTCTTCAGTCTTCATAAATCAAAGAAGTCTTCAGGCTCTTCTTTAATCTTGAATACCGGCTTCTCTTTATAAAGTTCTTGTTCCCTCAGAGCTTTAGCAATAGCCTACTTGAACTTGCTAGCTAAGATGCCTTGCTCCGGTTTAGCTTCATTCGTCTTTATCTCCATTTTGTTCATGATTTCCAAAGTTTCCTTTGATAGACCTGCAATATCCACGTTAGCATAAAATTCTATTGGGTTTGGGTTATCTTTACAATGAATTTCTAAAACCCCTTTGCTAGATATTCTCATGAAATTAATATCTTTAATATCTTTCTTCATAATGTTAGCATACGCCAATGCTTTCCTCAATGATATCCTTTCCATCGCAGCATTTATCACTTTAGTGATCGACAGAAAATACTTCTTATCATTCTCAGTCGTTTCTAGAACAACTTTTTCAAACTTCTGTATGGACAAGAATGAAATGTAACTGGGATGCAAAAGCTTCAACTCAAAAACACCAAATAAAGAAATCATATCGTGATCCCAATTATTCAAATCTCGTACTAACTTTAGCTCAAACGTATCCAAATTGTAAAACTACCTCAAGATTGGCTTTGATTGTTGTGTTCCATCAATAACTTTGAGTCCTGGATTTGACTTTTTCAAAATATTGATCACTGAATGCATCTAGGAACTTTTCTTCTCCAATATCTTTCTCAACTCCTTTTCTCTTCTTTTTTAATGTTTGAAAATACTCCTTATCTTCCTGTTCGCACTGAGTTTGTAAAAATGAACTCATCCGATTTATACCTCTATTTAACAATTGCACAAAATTTTCTCCACGCTTAGCTTTAGATAGATTAATCAATGGCAATTTATTCAACTCTTTGAGATCTTGAACAGGAAGTTTATAATAGTTGAGAAAAAAATGATAAACGTCACAGATTGCATTTACCCTTTTGATTAAAAATGCATCAAAGATCTCATCATATTTCCATGCGACGATCTTCACTTCTTTTGTAGTATTAGGAAGAATCATGGCATTTAGTAGCTCAGAGATAAATTGTCCTTTCTGCAAAACATTACAAACTATATCTCCTGCTAAACTTGCCTTGTTCCACAGTTGCTTTTGTTCCATAGAGACTTGATAACCTTGCCTTTCAGTCTCTGGAAACATTCTCATAAGCTCCTTTCTTCGTTCATACACTGTGCTCTTCATAGCCATAGACTGAATTTCCTGAGGTTTCAGAATCCTTGTTCTTTTCATAATTTCTAAGTATTGAGGATTGTCCATGTCTAGCACTATCATCTTGTTTATTTGTCTTTCAGTGGCTTGGGAACTTCTTACCAAATTTCTTAAAGATTCTGCTTGTCATCTCTTAAGCTTCTTCCATGGATAATTTCTTGATTGTAACCATGTCCTTAAAGCAGTAACATTCATATCCTTTGGATCTGGATGATGTAATTCAGAAGTAGACAGTTCTTCAATGTTAATACTTTCCTATAATGGGTTCCACTCCCTGTGTTCCACTACAATCTCATCCGGATCAATTGGTGCACTGGATTCAGCAGCTACACACTTCTCAAACTCTTCATTAATTTGAGATACAGTTGATCCATCTAGAAATACTCTGTTATACTTCATCTTGATAAGATAATTATACCTTTCTTCAACATTAACAGGTATATCATCATGGCTTATATCAATCGGAAAATAATGCTCATCAACATTAGCTTCTACTAAATCTTCATCATCTAATACTTCATTATACCAATCATCATCAAATTCACCTTCTAAATTATCTAAGGCTCCAATTGTTTCTTATATATCCGAATCCTCTTCATCTATTCTTGCAGGTTCAACAATCACCTTTTGAACTTTGGATGATGATTCAGGTAGTACTGAAACATCAATATCATCTATTTTGCTCTTTCCTTTATCCACTTTAGGGATTTTTTCAACATCTATCAGAGTTATCCCAGAAATAATCATCAACTCTGGAGACGAAGACATTTTTTTTATTTCATCTTTTCCAATTCTTCTTTCATAACTTCATTTTCTTCATTCAATTTCTTAAGCTTTTCCTCCATTAGATCATAGTCTTTCATCCTTCAAATGCTTTAACATTATCTTCTTTACTTTTCATCAACTCTTCAATCACTTCATCTTTCTTTTTCAATTCTTCTTGTAATTTCTCATAAGCTTCTTTTAATTCTTCAGTCACTTTCAGCTGCTTTGAATTCTCTTCTTTCAGCTCATCTATAGTCTGCTGAAAATTAACTTCTTCAGTTACATTAACTTCTTGTTGAAGTTCATTCACAAATTCATTATAAATGGCAGCTTCAACAACTTCAAAGTCTTGAATATTCTCATTAAACTCAAACTGTTCATTAGTATCTACCATCTCTTCAATCATACTCACTATCTCCTTAACAGTTTGACTATCTCCAACAATTTCTTCACTTTGATTAACTTCAGTATCATCATCATGAATTTCTTCAGTAACTTGGTCAATCTCTTGTACATTTTCATTAATTTCTTCATGAATTTCCTCAGTAGCTGACTCGGTTTCATCTACTGCATCATGTCTTTCTTCATGAGCTTCTTTAGTAACTTGCTCAGCTTCTTATATATCATCATGAGCTATTTCCATCACATCATCATCATAACCACCATCATCACCATTATCATCTTCAGAAGAACTTAAACTCTCTTCATCATCATCATTATCATCATTATCATCATTATCATCATTATCATCATTATCATCATTATCATCATCATCATTATTAGGCAATTCTTCAATGAGATCAGTAGAGACTCTTGGTTCTTCTTCTGTCAAATGGTAGTGATCAATAGTAATGTCAACTTCATTATTAGCCACATTCCTTATGTAATCAAACAATGGTACATTTTGAGGACCAGAGACTATAGCAAGTCTCTTATAAGAAATCTCAGACATGTGCTCTAGCATCAGAGTTTCACCACTCTTCTACATGTATATCCGGATGCTCTTCATTTATAATCATCTGTAGGAATCTAGGATACATCAGATACTTGTTCTTAATTCCTTTTTCCAAGTTAAAGATAAAACCGTTTAGAATCCACTTAGACATATTAAATCTCCGATTAGTTGCAAGTGCTACGATAGGAGATGCTATGTCTACTGGGAAAGAGTTCCATCCAGCACTCCTTTTGGACATACAATGTTGAAAGATATAGCATAACAGCTTCTAGTGGTTATAGACTCTTGCTCTAAAGAATTGTTTCTTTGGAAAGTGATCAGAATGACCCATTTCCATGAATGTCTCTCTACATTCATTAAATGTCAATTCAGATAAATCCTCTAGATCATTTGGTCAAAATCTTAAAGCTTCTCTTATGGACTCTTCAGATACTTCAATCATTCTGATGTTTGTAATAAATCCTCTCATTACTTTTCTCCCTTCATCATTAACTTCAACAGATGCAGTGTTCCAGAACTTCTTGATTAGTCTTGCATAGATGATTGGCTAGTAACAAATGGCATAAACATACTTCGTTCTCAGCAAAAATCTAATCGTCTCTTCATATCCCACAGTATCTCTTAATTCTTCATTCAGTAAAGCTGTAATATTGTGTTTAGGCTCGAATTTTAATTCAGCTATCTGCAAAATTAAAAACAATAAATTTAGAAACTTGAATATTAAAGAATTAAAATCAATTGAAAGTTTATTGAAATTTAAAGAATTTGTATGTTTTAAAACATTTTTTACTAACTTGCACTTAAAAATTCTAAGTGTTTGACATTCTATTCAAGAACAAGTCATCATTCAAGTTAGTTTCTTTATGATTTATACACACTTTAATTCTCAAATTTATCTCACAAAACAGATTTGTAACATGAATTTTTGTTAATCAATTTTTCATTTTTCTTTTTTTAAAAAAAAAATTGAACATAACTGTTCATCTTCATCATACGGCTGATGAAGAATCATCACAGATTGAAGTTCGATGAAAACCAGATTTAAATGTATCAACAAGGTCGAAATCATGTTTTCATTAACATGCTATCCTCAATTACAGTTCATTATTCCCATTCTACTTACAAGTTCAACAGATTCAATCAACTAGGGTTCATACGCCCTAATAGGTTCAATACGCCCAAATCAAATCAACCTATTAAACTGAAATTCCTATGATTTTGATCATAAACTTACGTTTAGAATCAGATATAACGACTATCAAATGCAAGTTCAAGATCAGAAATCAATCAAAAATATGAATCAGGGTTTATAGAGCGTCGGGGTTTTATGAGTGTTCAGGGGTTTTAAGTGTGAAGATTCTGAAATTACAAAGTGTTGCTTTTATACTAAGTGAAATTTTTAGGCGCATGAGCACTGTTTTTGCGCATGGGCTTAGGCGCATGAGCACTGTTCAGACACATAAGCACTGTTTAGCTGCTTTTGCATTGTTTAGCTGCTTTTGCACTGTTCAGGTGCATTGGTCTAGCTGAAACGCCCAACACTTGGTATTTTTCACTTGATACTCCCAATTCTTGAAAGTGTGGATACTGTTCAGGCGCATGAGAAAGGTAAAACGCCCCACTTAATCACCATTTTCAGACTTATGACAACTGTTTAGGCTTATGAGGATGATTGAAACGCCTAACACTTGTATAAATTATGAAAAATCATCATGCTCCTAATCCTGGACTTATTAACACTGTTTAGGCGCATGAGATGACTTTCATGTGTCTAGCACTTGTACTTTTCAGATCTTCCACCTGTACACTGTTTAGACATATTAGTACTGTTCAATACTAATATTTAAACAATTTATCAAATTTTGACTTTAATTAGTCAAATTTTGACTTTCACCCAAAATTTACACAATAGACCCTCAATTTTGAACTTTTTACATTTCAAATTTTTATTTTTATTTTGAATTTTGAATTTTTATATTTTGACCTTTTTATTTTTGTTTTAATTTTTCAAAAATAATTTCCTATCATTTTAGTCTCTAATTCTAACAAATAATCTCATTTAAAATGTTGCAAGAAGTTTTTCTACTTAAAATATTTTTCAGGTTCATTTTTACATTATGTCAAACACACACATGCTTGAACATTTTAGCTTCATCCTTTCCATCCAAAACATTAAATTTTGATTTTTCATATCTTGAAATTTGAAAATCAATTTTCTTAGACACTTTTCCTTTTAACTCTTTTTACTCCCCCTAAACTTTTAAGTTTAACAAAACTTAGAAGTTTCTTGAATTTGTCACATGAAGATCACACTAATCATTGTTAATATGCCTGCACACAGAAAACATGCAAAAAAACAAAATTAAAGCAGAATAAAATTCTAATATTTACAACTGAATCAATGTCTGCATTGAGATCATATTAGTTAAGATCAGCACATTAAACAAAAAAAATTGATGGATAGTCATAGACAGTGAATAAATCCTGATCAAGTGTGTTCCAGGTCAGCATTTCTGTAGTAAAGGAGACACGAGATCTAAGGACAGAAAATGAGTGCATGTAGCAAGATATTCAGCACACTTACTTTTTCAATTCTTGGATTGATTAAGGTAAAATTAGATATGACATTATGCAGTCATACTTTAGACTTAGAGCGGTTAATTCTCATAAAGACATGCAAGAAGTCACTGTTCTAAACTTGTTAACCTGACATATACTATAACCAGATCTCATATGATATTTGTGCACATTGGCATCTTGTTGCATCAGTGAGAATATCTAGGTCTGTAATCACTTACAACAAAGGATATCTCATCACTTCAGGTCTATGATGACTCATAAAGAGAAGTGTTAGATGCTTTAAATAATTAGAGCTTATGGTTATTCACATCACCACCAGGTGTGAGATTATGACTTAACTAACAATCAATTTAAGAAATCAACAGTACTCATTAGTGCTAAGATAGACATACATGAATGTATGAGTGATTTAGTTTAATCACAAGAATTTACTTTTTCAGTCTAATTGCATAAACTTACTTACATATCATATCTGATCACGTCAGACTTTGTTATCGAGTGAAGTATGCAACTGATCATACTAATGTACTATCATTTCTCACATATTTCAAAGACAGATTCATTCCTAAAAATGAAATAACAAAGAAAAACTCTATTTTTTTAGTTTTTGTTTTATATTTTTATCTTTTGATTTTTCAATTTTCTAATTTTGTATTTGGTTTTGCTTTTTCTAAGAAACATGCACACACAAAATACAATCAGGCAATTAACTTTGACAGTTTCTCTTACTGTTTCCTATTCGGTAAGGGAGGGTTCTGATCATATTTAGACTCAATTAACTGAAATACTCAAAAACCAGCTTTTAAATATGGTTAATAAGACCAGTTGACTCTACTAAATACTCAAACCGTCCTGGTAAGAAGGCTTTAGTAAAAAGGTCAGCCAACTATTTTTTAGTTACAATTTGAATCAGAATGATTAAACCTTTTTTAGAGTTATCTCTGAGAAAATGATATCGAATCTCGATATGTTTTGTTTTTGAATGTTGGACAGGATTAGCTGTAATGAACATAGCAGTAGTGTTATCAATGTAAATTGGAGTTTTAAGAAATTTGAACCCATAATCTAGCAGTTGGTTTTGTAACCAAAGGATTTGAGAACATCCTGCTGAAGCAGCTATGTACTCAGGTTCTGCGGTTGAAACGGAGACATTTGTTTGTTTCTTACATTGCCATGAGACTAATCTGAGTCCTAAAAACTGACAACCAGCCGTAGTTGATTTTCTATCTTGACAACATCCTCCATAATCACTATCAGTATACCCATATAACTCGATGTTTCCTTCATAAGGATACCATAACCCTAAGGCCGGTTGTCCTTTGAGATATCTGAATATGCGTATGACAACAATTAATTGAGATTCCTTCGGGTCTGATTGATACCTGGCACAGACACAAATAGGATACATTATGTCAGGTCTAGATGCAATACATCAATGAACCAATCATAGATCTATATAAAGTTTGGTCTACAGATTTTCCTTTTGGATCAGGCTCAATCTTGGAATTTACGTCAGCTAGAGTCTTATGGACTGACAATCTTGCAGTTTAAATTTCTTCAAGAGTTTGTCAACGAACTTTTCTTGATTAATGAAGATTCCATCTGCGTTGCTTGACTTGAAGTCCAAGAAAGAAATTTAATGCTCCCATAGAACTCATTTGAAATCGAGACTTCATGATTTCTTCGAATTCATTGCACAGTTTTGGACTTGTAGAACCAAATATGATATCATCAACATACACCTGTACACATAAAAGATCATCAGCATCCTTCTTAATAAACAGAGTCAGATTGATTTTCCCTCGCGTGTATCCATGTTGAATTAAGTGCTGTGATAATGTTTCATACCAGATTCTAGGGGCTTGATCGAGTCCATACAAAGCTTTTCTAAGCTTGTACACAAGATGTGAAAATTCTGAATCTTCAAAACCCGAAGGTTGCTTTACAAATACATCATCGGTGATTGGTCCATACAAGAAAGCACCTTTCACATCCATTTGATACACCTTGAATTTCATGAATGATGCATAAGCCAGGAAGACACGAATTGATTCAAGTCTTGCAACTGGAGCAAATCTTCATCATAATCTATTCCTTCCTCTTGAGTGTATCCTTGTGCAACAAGTCTCGCTTTATTTCGAATAATAATTCCTCGATCATCTGTTTTGTTTCTGAACAACCATCGTGTACCTATGGCATTTTCTCCTTCAGGTAAATCCACAAGATTCCACACTTCTTGTTTACGGAATTACAATAATTCTTCTTGCATAGCCTCAATCCAACTATTGTCCTTTAACGTTTTTAGGAACAATTTGAGAAAAAAAACACTAGTATAAGCAAAGATTTGCTTGTTCTGGTTTACTTATTGTTGTTCTCTCATTCAATGGACTAATAATCTAAGACGTTGGATGGTTCTTGTGAATACAAGATGTTGAAATCTCATTCCCTTGAACATGAACATCCAGATTGGTTTGGTTCAAGTTAGAAAGCTGATGCAATAGGTTCGAAGAATGTGGATTGAAATTGGGAACTTGAGTCGGTGAGTTGATGAGGTAATCAAGATTACAGGTATCAACTACATCACCAGAAATAGATGAAGTTCCAGACTCAGGTTGTACAATTTTTATACCATCATTAGGAATTGGTTGTGAAACATCTTGATTTTCTGAAACGAAATGATCTTCATCTTGTTGAGAGAGATCATCATTGTTTTCAAAACGAATTATAGAATCTTTGACAAAAGCGAAAAATGGATAACCTAGGCTTGAGTCATCCATATCATCAGAATCTGAATCATCACTGAAAGAACCTAGATCTCCTTGAGATTTCTTCTTACCTGTAGAATCAAGCAAGCTAGATTGATCAAACAAGTTAGATTGAAAAGAGTTTGACAATGCATCTAAATCAAATAACCAAGATGGGCCATTTGAAACTGATGGAAAAGAATTTTCAAGGAATTTAACGTTGAATGTTTCAAGTATAACATTTGTCCTAGAGTTATAACTTCGATAGGCTTTTGAAACAGATGAATATCCAACGAAAAATCCTTCATCAGATTTTGAATCAAATTTTCCTAGCTGATCACTTGAATTTAAAATAATAACTGGACAACCAAAAGACTTAAGAAAATCTATGTTTGGTTTCCTGCCAAACATCAACTCATAAGGAGTTTTCAGTTTGTCTTTCACAATTAAAGTACGATTCATAATTCAAGGAATTTAACGTTGAATGTTTCAAGTATAACATTTGTCCTAGAGTTATAAACTCGATAGGCTTTTGAAACAGATGAATATCCAATGAAAAATCCTTCATCAGACTTTGAATCAAATTTTCTTAGCTGATCACTTGAATTTAAAATCATAACTGGACAACCAAAAGATTTAAGAAAATCTATGTTTGGTTTCCTGCCAAACATCAACTCATAAAGAGTTTTCAGTTTGTCTTTCATAATTAAAGTACGATTCTGTATGAAACACGCAGTAGATATGGCTTCATCCCAGAAAGTGATAGGAATTTTCGCATCTGCTAACATGGATCGTGCAGCCTCAATCAAAGTTCTATTCTTCCTTTCAGCAACTCCATTTTGTTTTGGAGTTCTGGGAGCACTGAACTGATGAGCAATTTCTTTTTCTGTATAGAACATGTCAATATTAACATTTTTAAATTTCGTTCCATTATCACTTCTTATTATTTTTATTTTTTGTTCTAATTGGTTTTCAACTTTTATGATGAATTCTTTTAATAATTCAGCCGTTTTAGATTTAGCATTCAAAAAGAAAACCCATGAAAATCTTGTAAAGTCATCAATGATAACTAAACAATAAGATTTTCTTTCAATACTCTTCATGTTGGTTGGTCCAAAAAGGTCCATATGCAACATCTGAAGGGGTTTGGAATTTGAGTTTATCTGCTTGGGCTTATAAGATGCTCTATGCTGCTTTCCCTTTAAACATGTTGAGCAGTGATCAGTAGTGGCAAACTTCTTTGTTGGAAGGCCGATAACATGATTTCCCGCTACAAACTTGTTCATATTCTTGAAGTTGGAATGTCCGAGACATCTAAGCCAAAGCTGACTTTCGTCATTTGAAGCTTGAGCAATGAGGCAAGTTGTTTCTGTAGAAGGATCCACTTGAGACATATCCAGTTTGTATACATCTCGATCCCTAACAGCTTTAACAACCATGCAGTCCTTGCTAATCTAAAAACCTAGCTTCAAAATACAGCAATAAGAATCATCAAAAAGAACAGAATAGGATTTATCATAAATTTGGGAAACGCTTAACAGATTAAAGTTCAACTGTGAGTTGAAGTTGACTTTATCAAAGCTTATTATCCCGTTGGATACTGTTCCTTCTCCTGTGATTTTTCCTCCCGTATCACCACCAAAGGCGACATGCGTGCCTGCGAAACAAAGATTGCCTGTCATGTGCCGAACTTAAAGTCTTGTAATAAGGCATGATTGCCTGTCATGTGCCGGCTATACCCGCTATCCACATACCATGTGTTAATTGGTCTTCTCGGGCGTACCTGCGAAACAAAGAAATTAAATTAAGTTATCTACCCAAGCCGAGATGGTCTTGGGTTTTCCAAACTTATCAACAATTGTAAATTGTTTGAAATTGTCACACCCTCAAAATCCACGTGCGGGGTATTACCGAGAGGCGCGTGACATACCAGGATCTCAGTCATTTGTAACTCAGAACGACTATATATGTACAAACATTCAAATCAAAGTTCAACTTTAAATACTGCGGAAGTGTTAAGTAAAACAGAAAACCCAAAACAAGGTAACATGATTTAAAATGCGCAAACAAACGCGCCCAAGCATTGTGAAAAACCAAAGCATAAAGTTTAAACAAACATAATCCCGAAAACATTGTTTCATAACATGCTGACAACACCATGATGCTGCCCCGTGTAATGTGCTCCTAGGCAATGGTAACCTCAACCTGAGAATAGCATACTAAAAGAGTCAACACAACAGTTGGTGAGTTCAAGAGTTTGCGTTAAAAATAAATCAATAACAGTTGCAAAATATAAGAGGTGTATTGAAATTGATAGCTAGTCTATATTCATCAGTAATAATCATAGTGATTTCGCGATTGAAGATGACTGTGTTACGTTTGTTGCCTCCTGCCACGACATACCAGGTCGTGACAATGTTCGTTAGGACAAAATTGCACCCGTTTGACCTTGAGTCGCACAGGTGGGGCTCGTTAGACCCAGTAGTACTACCCAAGATTTCCCGCTAATCATCATTATTAACAATCCAAAAGTGTGAGGACTTTCATGGTATTCAGCACTATATCATACTATACACAACTCATATAAAGTAAGCGTTTGCAAAACCAGTATGCTATCTCCCCCAAAAGAGAGTATGTAAAAGAGTGGGGCATGAACTCACCTGATGCGCGTAAGAAATTACTTAAGGCTTAACTTGACAAGAAAGAGTGGATAGACAACCCTCAGCGGTCACCTAGAACACATGAGTACATAAGTACGTGTACACAGAACCATAATGAAACCCGAAGTGCTCTATAAACCAAAGAACTCAAGGTTTTGGAAAAACAAGGCACATTTGACCCTGTTGACCCGTTAGTGACATTATAGGTGAAATTCCATTCAAACAAGCATAACAGTACATCACACATGATTTACATACAAACTGATCACATATGACACTTTATTAATCACATGTACTAACTAGATCATCATACAACCAGATTTCCCATACAAGTCATGCGAATCTCAAACAATTATCATGTTCAACATAGGTACAACACAACCAATGCATCATACATAGAATCAAATCATGCATGGCATGCCATGTGAAGCCACTCATGACTTCACACCCTAAACCCTGCCAATCCTACTAAGTAGGGGCCTCAGATTCGCACGCGTGTATGATGACCATCAACGTACCATTTAACAGAATTCTTATCACCTAAGATGTTCAACCATGATCAACTACAATCCAAACAATAGCCTATCATAACCCATATGACCCATTACCATGAAATCCCACAAACAGACCAAACCTACCAATTAACCCAATAAACATTCATACACCCAAACAATACATTCTACTACCTTAGAAACCATCCATGAACATACTAGCATGATCCTAATGTCCCAAACATACTCAAACCATCATATTAAAGAATTTGTGCAAATAAAGTTTCCCTTTTGGGAAAGCACATCCTAAAATCTATCAAACACCTAATACATTCATGAATTCATTACTAATATACCAATTCAAGCTCATGTTAACATCTAGACAAGATCAACAACACCCAATCATCATAATTCCTCAATCTTTCTAACCAAAAGTTACTACTTTTAGTAAGACATGAACTACAACATTCATTCTTGGATTTCTAACATTCATATCATCAATCTAACACCCAATCATCATTACAAACACATTAACAACATCAATTCATCATCAAATCACCATATTCATGCAAATAAAGTTACTATTATTAGTAACCTATGAACAACGCATCAAAATCGCAACTTTCTTGCATAATCAACGTTAACTAACGTATATTCAATCTAACTAACATAGTAACATCATCAAACAATCAATAATCGACCTCCACATCATCAATTTCGAATTAGGATTTCGGCTATATATCAAAACCATCCAAAACTTATAAAAATCTAACCTTTACACGCGTAATGAATAAGATTCGATGTTTCCAACGTGTTTTAGCTTTGAAATCGATCCAAAATCAATGGTGAATGCTTGTTCTTGATTGAAATCAAAGTGTGTGTGTGTGTGTTTGAAGGTGAAATCATGGCCGAATGGGTTGGGTGGCTAGGGTTTTTGATTTGGTTTTAATTAATTAATCCTAATTACCCTTTTTACCCTTAAAATTTGTATTTTTATAAAATTAATCTTTTTAACACTTTTTTTTTAAGGTTTTAACTTAGTAATACAAACATTATTAACCAACAATAATAACCATAAGCATTATTATCAATAATCACACAATACACAGATTAAATACACACGTTTCCACGTTATGCGATAAAATTCACAATTAATATTTAAATAACGTAAACACATTCTAATAATCAACATAGAAATTATTGTTTAACATTATTAATTATTATTAAGTCACCAACATTCAACGACAACTAGTGTGTGCTCACGACACGTGTATGTAAGACCTAACGAAACTAACGGAGTTTGGTAACGGAAATTACCGGATGTCACAGAAATGAAGTTTGTTGACATCAGGCTTATTTTTAATGAATTTACCAATTTTGTTATTATTCACAAATTTTTGATTATTTGAAAAATTCATACTTTTTGAATGACCAATTTTTGAAAACTTTTATTTTCAAAATTTTTATTATTCATTCTTACAGACCTTGGAATGAGTTGATCTTTAACATATTGTTTTGGTCTCACTGGATCATTTCTTTTGAAAGATCTCAAACCTAAGAAAGGTTGGTTAGTTAATCTGTGAAACCCAACATTTTGATTTCTTTTATATTAAGGATTAACATAACCTTTGCTCACTGGTGAAGTAGCAAATTCTTTCCTCGATGAACTCTTTCGAAAGTAACAATTTTCAGTATTGTGAGTCTGTTCATCACAGTAGGTACAGTACTTATTAAAATAGCACTCTGATGTTGAGTGATTTCTCACGTCGCATATGTGACAGTACTTGTTGAAAAAGCATTCAGCAGTGTTGTGATTATACATGTCACATATTTCGCAGTACCTTTGTGGAGTTTTAAACAATTGTTTATTAACTTTTGATGTTGACACAACATTTGTTCCTTGTTTAGGTTTAGGCGTCAAAAAGTTAATCTTTTGTTTTTGATTTGACAAATTTTGTTTTTGATTTGATAGATTTTTCTTTTGCATATTTTGTTTTGTCTTTTGAACATGAACTGCATTCGTTGTTTCCTTAGATACAAATCGTTTAACGACAGCGGAAGACTTAGAATCTGAACCTATTTTTAGATCAGAGGTCAATTTGTTCTTAGGATTTTGCTTAACATCTTCAATTGAATTCATGTTTAACATACCAGCAGACACAAATTTTATTGGTTTAAATTTATTTGTTTGATTTGTTGTCTGTGTCTGATTTTCTTTAATTTGATCATTTTTAGCTTTATTCATTTTTCTTCTTCTTCTCTGGTTCCTTGATTTTGTGGAACTTGATTTTACTTGAGATTGAACATCATCAGTTGAAGATTCTTTTTCATTTTCTTTCTTTTTCTCGTCCTTTTTCCATTTAATAAATTTAGAATTATTTAGACCATATGAATTAGAATCTTCTGATGTTACTTCTTCATGTTTAGCTTTATCTTTGGTTTTGGAGTTTTGGTTATCATTTTTAGTGATTACTTCCTCCAAGACAGATTCTTTTGGAACAAAAATTTTATTGCTTTTCGGTCTTGGTTCATAAGATAAGACTTTAATCGGATGACCGTTTTTTTTTTTCAGTATCTTTCTCTTCAAAGATTTCTACATTAGCTTTCTCTTCTTCATTATCAGAAATCTTGTTCTTGTTTTGGAAAGCTTTGAGTTTTGCCTTATTCTCAAGAGAGTGATCGTGTGTATTTTAGTTTTCTGGCAAAGTGTTAGTTATAGATTCAGGCATTGGTTCGTGAGTGAAACCTAATCCTGCTTTTTGTTTATCTTTTCTTTCACTACCAGTTGTTCCACCATTGTTTTGGAACTTTTGACTTTAGCAAGATCAACTTGAGTAGCAGCATGTGCTATTTTCTCCTGTTCTAAGTTTTTGGTCATTTCTTCAAGTTGTTTTGAAACTATTTCTAGTTCTTTCAAAGTTTTGTTCCATGAAGTTTGTAAAGAAGTGATCTTTTCATCTGACACTTTGTGATCATTTTTGAGTTTATTATGCATCAATTCCTCTTGCTTAAGGTTTTCACATATTTTGTATGAGTAATTTATGTAATATTCAACGTGTTCAAAGCAAGATTTTGTGCATAGTTTTTCTCTTACTTCTGATGGTATTTCAGGATATTTAGGAGGAGAGGTCTCAGAGTAAGAATTTTCAACCTTTGGTTGATCAGACTGTGCCATTAAAGCAGCTTCTTTTGAATCCTCTTTAGAATCAGACTTGTCACTCCAGTCATATTCTTCCTCCTCATTCTCAGAATTCCCTTCAGCTTTTGGATCATTTTCCTCTAACCAATATTTCCTTGAACTTCTGCAATAAGGGATAAATTGGAAGTTAGATCAGTAGTAAATTGCTTAGCATAAGCACTCTAATCATATCCATTTTTAATGTTGACAACTAGAGCTTTCTTAGTCTCTTCAGATGATTTAGATTCATCTTTCAGTTCTGGCATTGGTAAGCTTTGGTATGGTTTGTGGAATGTCTTCTGAGATGATTGTTGAAACCTCTGATTGCTTGAACTCGATTGGCCATTCCCTCCTTTGTTTCTAGGAGCTTTGCATTCTCTTGAAAAGTGGCCATAACTATTACAATTGAAACACCTTGACTTAGACTTGTCAAATCCAACAGTCTTGTTAGCACTTGGCTTGTAGTTCCTGTTGACATAAGAGTGTTTCTAAGTCCTATAAGCAATCATCACCATCTGCCAGTTCAGGTCCATTTCCTCCACGTCATCTAGGACATCTCGAATAAGTCCTGCAAAACAAAATCTAATTGAGTTAAATGACTACCTTGATAAGCTTGAGAACTAGCCATAAAAGCAGTAAAAGTAGATTTGGACTCTTCATCCTGTAATAGGATGTTAATGACATCTTTAACTTTGCAAGGTTTAGCAGAGTTAGAAGATGGAGTCTTAGTTGAGTGTTAGAAGTTTGAGTTTTAGGAGGAGACTGAGGTTGATGCTGTGTTGCATAAGCAGGAGCACTTGTATATGAAGAATCTGTAAAGAACCCTGCTCCAACAAACAGATCACCCTCTTCTTCTGGTAAACTCTCATTTTTAGCCATAAAGGTATTCTCCATAGTACTAGCAAGAGATGCAACATATTTTTACTGAGACATTGAAGCTGCTCTGTCATTATTCCTTGAGCTTTCATCAATTTCAACAGACTCAATTTTTGCTATCAACAGATCAAGATCCATAGGAAATTTCTCAGTATGCTTTAACAGTGTAACTGTTTGTTTCCATGAAGATGGAAGAGCATTGAGAAGCCTAAAGTTTAGATCTTTTAGATCATTTTTGATGCCAGCAGTTGACATCTCAGTTGTCAGTTGCATAAATCTATTCATCATTTGGTTTATGGTTTCACCAGATAAATGCTTAGATAGCTCTAACTGTCTCTTCAATTTCTGCTTCTTGAGATCTTGAATCTCCTTACCACCTTCACAAATTATCTTCAAAGCTATATACATGGTATATCCCGTTTGATATCCATCTAGTCTAGTTAAGACTTCAAGTGGTAGTCCTTTACACTTTAAGGAATAGGCTTTAATGTCATTCTTTACTTTTCTTAGATCATCACCTTGTAACCCATCTTTAGGATATGGTTCAGGAGAGTCTTTAGTATAGACAAACCCTCTATCAGAACCATCTAAAGTGATTGGAATGTAAGGTCCTCTTTCTATTGACTTCCATAAGTCAGTGTCAATAGAATTAAGGTGATGTTTCAATCTAAGTGATCAATTCTTAAAATCAGCTCTGTTCTTCAGTTTAGGAACTTTGTTCTCTGAAGTCTTTGGATTTCACAATTTTAATTTTTGATTTTAGAAAAAGATTTGTTTTTTTTGTTTTTTAAGTTTTTGAATAAAAAAATGAATTGAAAATGTTTTTGGATTTTAAATTTTGAAAAATTTCTAAGTGTTGAGGTGATGCGCCTGAATAGTGATGAAGCGCCCAGCCAGTTGAGATACTTCTGACTTTGACTTAGAAACGTCCAAGGGATTGCCTTAGTGGAATTCTCAAAAATGCCCAAATTTAAATGCGCCTGAACAGTTGTGAAACGCCCAAACAGTTGTCAGACATCTGGATGTAAAAACGCCCAAACAGTTCAAAAACGCCTCAACAGTTGTAATGCGCCTAGTCCACACGTAATACGCCCCAACAGTGGTAAAACGCCTGATCCAAAGACACCTTAACAGTGCAAAAACGCCTGAACAGTTGTCAAGCGCCTAACACTTAGGCAATTTTCAGTATTGTTTTGACCTAATGCGTCAACTTCAACAGATTCATACGAACTCAGATTAACTGAAATCCTTTAAAACGATGAATTGACCTAAAATCCTCCAATTAGGATCATGTTCAGGTATCGTGAACGATTGATCCCAATCAACCTCTTGAGATGGATACTGGTGTCGTGGCCAGTCCGATCCACTGTCCGGTACAGGTGAGTAAGGAGGTGACTCAGATCTCGCGGGTCTCTTACCCAAGTCACGTGACGACGATGCCATGCTGCGAAGTACGTGATGCGTATGCCAATGAGTATACAGTAAGGAAGTAAGCGACAAGTAACTAACAACTGTGTGGTTATAGTCTAGTGTGTATGCAACCTAGTTTCCTATAACCAATGGCTCTGATACCAATCTGTCACACCCTCAAAATTCGCATGCGGGGTTTTATCGCGAGGCGCGTGACATACCAGGATCTCAGTCATTAGTTACTCAGAATGACTCTATATGTACAAACATTCAAATCAAAGTTTAACTTTAAATACTGCGGAAGCGTTAAGTAAAACAGAAAACCCAAAACAAGGTAACATGATATAAAATGTGCAAACAAACGCGCCCAAGCATTATGCAAAACCAAAGCATAAAGTTTAAACAAACATAATCCTGAAAACATTGTTTCATAACATGCTGACAACACCATGATGCTGACCCGTGTAATGTGCTCCTAGGCAATGGTAATCTCAACCTGAGAATAGCATACTAAAAGAGTCAACACAACAGTTGGTGAGTTCAAGAGTTTGCGTTAAACATAAATCAATAACAGTTGCAAAATATAAAAGGTGTATTGAAATAGATAGCTAGTCTATATTCATCAGTAATAATCATAGTGATTTCGCGATTGAAGCTGACATACCAGGTGGGGCTCGTCAGACCCAGTAGTACTACCCAAGATTTCCCGCTAATCATCATTATTAACAATCCAAAAGTGTGAGGACTTTCATGGTATTCAGCACTATATCATACTATACACAACTCATATAAAGTAAGCGTTTGCAAAACCAGTATGCTATCTCCCCCAAAAGAGAGTATGTAAAAGAGTGGGGCATGAACTCACCTGATGCGCGTAAGAAATTACTTAAGGCTTAACTTGACAAGAAAGAGTGGATAGACAACCCTCAGCGGTCACCTAGAACACATGAGTACATAAGTACGTGTACACAGAATCATAATGAAACCCTAAGTGCTCTACAAACCAAAGAACTCAAGATTTTGGAAAAACAAGGCACATTTGACCCAGTTGACCCGTTGGTGACATTATAGGTGAAATTCCATTCAAACAAGCATAAAAGTACATCACACATGATTTACATACAAACTGATCACATATGACACTTCATTAATCACATGTACTAACTAGATCATCATACAACCAGATTTCCCATACAAGTCATGCGAATCTCAAACAATTATCATGTTCAACATAGTTACAACACAACCAATGCATCATACATAGAATCAAATCATGCACGGCATGCCATGTGAAGCCACTCACGACTTCACACCCTAAACCCTGCCAATCCTACTAAGTAGGGGCCTCAGATTCGCACGCGTGTATGATGACCATCAACATACCATTTAACAGAATTCTTATCACCCAAGATGTTCAACCATGATCAACTACAATCCAAATAATAGCCTATCATAACTCATATGACCCATTACCATGAAATCCCACAAACAGACCAAACCTACCAATTAACCCAATAAACATTCATACACCCAAACAATACATTCTACTACCTTAGAAACCATCCGTGAACATACTAGCATGATCCTAATGTCCCAAACATACTCAAACCATCATATTAAAGAATTTGTGCAAATAAAGTTTCCCTTTTGGGAAAGCACATCCCAAAATCTATCAAACACCCAATACATTCATGAATTCATTACTAATATACCAATTCAAGCTCATGTTAACATCTAGACAAGATCAACAACACCCAATCATCATAATTCCTCAATCTTTCTAACCAAAAGTTACTACTTTTAGTAAGACATGAACTACAACATTCATTCTTGGATTTCTAACATTCATATCATCAATCTAACACCCAATCATCATTACAAACACATTAACAACATCAATTCATCATCAAATCACCATATTCATGCAAATAAAGTTACTATTATTAGTAACCTATGAACAACGAATCAAAATCGCAACTTTCTTGCATAATCAACGTTAACTAACGTCTATTCAATCTAACTAACATATTAACATCATCAAACAATCATTAATCGACCTCCACATCATCAATTTCGAATTAGGGTTTAGGCTATATATCAAAACCATAAAAAACTTATAAAAATCTAACCTTTACAAGCGTAATGAACAAGATTCGATGTTTCCAACGTGTTTTAGCTTTGAAATCGATCCAAAATCAATGGTGAATGCTTGTTCTTTATTGAAATCGAAGTGTGTGTGTGTGTTTGAAGGTGAAATCGTGGCCGAATGGGTTGGGTGGCTAGGGTTTTTGATTTGGTTTTAATTAATTAATCCTAATTACCCTTTTTACCCTTAAAATTTGTATTTTTATAAAATTAATCTTTTTAACACTTTTTTTAAAAGGTTTTAACTTAGTAATACAAACATTATTAACCAGCAATAATAACCATAAGCATTATTATCAATAATCACACAATACACGAATTAAATACACAAGTTTCCACTTTACGTGATAAAATTCACAATTAATATTTAAATCACGTAAACACATACTAATAATCAACATAGAAATTATTGTTTAACATTATTAATTATTATTAAGTCACCAACGTTCAACGACAACTAGTGTGTGCTCACGAAACGTGTATGTGGAGAATAGTGATGAAGCGCCCAGCCAGTTGAGATACTTCTGACTTTGACTTAGAAACGCCCAAGGGATTGCCTTAGTGGAATTCTCAAAAATGCCCAAATTTAAATGCGCCTGAACAGTTGTGAAACGCCCAAACAGTTGTCAGACATCTGGATGTAAAAACGCCCAAACAGTTCAAAAACGCCTCAACAGTTGTAATGCGCCTAGTCCACACGTAATACGCCCCAACAGTGGTAAAACGCCTGATCCAAAGACGCCTTAACAGTGCAAAAACGCCTGAACAATTGTCAAGCGCCTAACACTTAGGCAATTTTCAGTAGTGTTTTGACCTAATACGTCAACTTCAACAGATTCATACGAACTCAGATTAACGGAAATCCTTCAAAACTTGATGAATTGACCTAAAATCCTCCAATTAGGTAGGAATTCGATCAATTAACAGTCCTCTAACTTCAATTTCATAAACAACAACAACAAATTGATCTTTGATTCAAAAATCACTTCGACTGTGAAGAGAACACTGATTTGAACAATTCACTAAATTTGAACGAATTGAACTCCAAATTATGATTCAATTCATGTTTCTGATGATGAAACACAACTGAAATCAACAATTACTTAATTGAATTGCTTATCAATCACAGATTCAAGTGATTTCAAGAGTTTGATAGTTTGAAGAACTTCAATCACTGAACCAACAGCTCTGATACCATTTGATAGGATCAAAATGGATCGATCTGTGATGATATTGTGATACAATTCAATCAAACAAACACATGCAATCAATTCAATGCAAACAAATCACAAAAATTCATAGGTTTTCATTGATTAGTAAGCATAGAAAGTACACATGTAAGTAAAAACAGTTACAAATCATTTACTGATCTAGTCTCTATCGGTCTCTCAAGACTTGTCTACCTACACAATACATTAACTATGCTATTTATGCTATCAAGAAAACAAAAGGAACATATTTACAAAAGTAGTCCCTATACTATGATAAAAACTATAAAAGACACATAAAGACTAAATGTTAATCTTTAACAAGCATCTACAAAATTCAAGAAACTTCTAAGTTTTGTTAAACTTAAAAGTTTAGGGGGAGTAAAAAGAGTAAAAGTGTCTAAGAGAAAAATCAAAATTTAGTGTTTTGAATGGAAATGATGAAGCTAAAAAGTTCAAGCATGTGTGTGTTTGACATAATAGAAAAATGAACCCTGAAAAACATTTTAAAGTGGAAAAGCTTCATGCAAAAGTTTAATATGAGACTATTTGTTAAAATTAGAGACTAAAATGACGGGAAGATGCTTTTGAAAAATTAAAAAAAATATCAAAAGTTTGAAAATTAGAGACTATTTGTTTTTTAAATAAAAAAATAAAAGTTTGAAATGTCAAAAGTTCAAAATTGAGGGTCAGTTATGTAAATTTTGGGTGAAAGTCAAAATTTGACAAATTGTTTAAAAAATTAGTAAATGAACAGTAGTAATGTGTTTAAATAGTATTCAGGTGGAGGATTGAATATTACAAGTGTTAGACACATGAAAGCAATCTCATGCGCCTAAATAGTGTTCAAAAGTCTAAAATTAGGAGCATGATGATATTTTAGAATTTGCACAAAGTGTTGGGCGTTTAAGACAACCTCATGCGGCTAAACAGTTGTAATGCGGTTAAATAGTTGTCATGCGTCTAAACAGTTGTCATAGGTCTGAAAATTTTGGTTAAGTGTTGGGCGTTTCACAAATCCTCATGCGCCTACATAGTACCAAGCTTTCAAGTGGGCGTTTCAAGTAAAAAAATTTCCAAGTATTGGGCGTTTCAGGTATTCTCATGTGCCTGAACAGTGCAAAAGCGCCTAAACAGTGCTTATGCGGCTGACCTCATGCGCATAAACATGAATCGTTAAGGAGAAAGAACCAGAACAACTGACTCCGTTATTTCAAAACATAAGTGAACCAAGTAGGAAGAAATCCGACAACAAGATAATTAGTTGGAAATATAATCATGAATTGAAAATGTTTATGATTAAAAGAAGAGGAGGGGAAATCTCATATCTACATAAAAGGAAGGCATTCAAGACCTTGCCGAGATGGGATTTAAGAAGGTTAGTTGAGATTCCCTTGATAGACTCAAGCCTAAGAGAGAGGGCAATTATGCTAGAGAATGAGATACGAAAGGGGCTTAAGGACAACTTTGAGGCATTTGGGTATATGAAAACTAAAAGGAGGAGATCAAAGAAAGATTTGGATTGGGCTACAGAAAAGGGCAACATTATGTTAAAGCTCAAGCCAGCCAAAACTGTTAATAGAGTGAGAGTGCCTAATCCACTTCCCCCAAGATTACAAAAATTTGAGAAGTGGTTCTATGATAATAATATAGGGGAAGCAGAGATTAGACTGAAAGGTGGAGAAGAAATTAAACTATTTGATCCTATGGAAGTATTCTCCTTTTGCGATGAAGATTTGGTGGTTTTGTATGAAAATCACATCAAAACTGGAGCCGGAGCTGAAACGAGGAATGAAGCTAGCCTATTCATGAGGGTAGCTAACAAGGCTCGTGGTGTCAGGGCTAAAGTCAGGGAGCTTACAGAGAAAGTACTTCAAGTTGATGAATTGAGGATGGATGTGCAGGAGCTGACAAGAAATTTTGAAAAGGCCAGTGCAAGGGGAGTGGAAGAGAGTACAGCTAGAGCTGATCAGGAAACTTCAGATAAAGCTGCTGAGGAAGTGGAAGATGAAAGAGAAGATCAAGGGTGAGGTCCAACCTAGGTGGATTATTGATGATTTAGTATAGGTTGGACTCACCATAGTTGTTAGGATTATTTTGTCTTTTATGTAATAGGTTGAATGTTAGTTTGTTTCCATGTATTTTGTATTTGTATAGTTTCACTGACCTAGCTAAACTATGAGCGAAACTACAATTTCGCTCGTAGTCAGCTGTCCTAGGTCACCCGGCGAAACTGTATTTCGCTGCCGGGTGAATCTAGTTGATGGTCAAGACAGTTTCGCTATCTAGCGAAACTAACTGTGCTTATATATTGTCATGTTCTATCATTGTAAGCAAGTTTTTGCAAAACCCTAATACTGAAATATTATTGTTGCAACCCTGTGTTTTCGGCTGGAAGCCTATTTGTCATTACTTTTGAGCCTTTGTTTGGTGATTATTGAATAGATTCGAAACTTATCCATTATGTTATTATGAGTATTGTGTTGATTCAGTGGGATTTCTAAGTTTATTCATTAATTGCACTATTATATCGATCACAAGGACCAACACTTATAATAATTTTTCTGCTCTTTTAAAATCTCTTTTAAAATGTTTAACTACTCAAGATCAGATCTTACTTCTAAGTTGTAGGACCTGTACATATTAACTATAGCAATGTATTCAGGAGAGAAAAGATGTTCCAATACCTTTGATTCAACATGGTCTGTCATCAGGGTTGGTTTGGGGAGACATCTTCCACCTGAAAGCTCCAATCAAAGCCTCCTTCTTCAACGGCTATTGCAGCTTGCTGCTTTGGTTGGTTGGGCTTCTCAGCTCTTGGAGCTACCTCAGTATAGTTTGACCTGGACTATGTAGGGCCATAATTTGTTCTTGGTGCCTTACACTCCCTAGCAAAGTGGCCCATTTGGTTACAATTATAACACTTTACTTTGCTCTTGTCTAGCCTAAACTTTTCATTGGACACATTGCTTGGGAAATTCCTCCCTGACCTCTTGTAGAACTTCTTGGCTCTGTGAGTAAGAAAAGACATCTGCTGGACTATTTTCATGTACTCCAGATTATCTGGATGGATGCAGTCCAGGTCTTCAAGGGTGAAGAGAAAATTGCCAAAACTTTCATCTGAAGACACAAAGGCCTAAGAAGAGTTGGGCTCTTGGAATGTACTTCTTTGAGTATAGCTCTCTCTAGATGTCTCTAGGAATGTGATGAAAGGACCCTTTGGTGAGTTGTCATGGTAGCAGATAAGATGATGATGTGGTTCTCTGCTATCCTTTTTAACCACATAAAAGGCTGAACTCTTTTGGGTGTTGGATGAGCTGGTAGAAGGATTCTGCATGTGCATCTCCATTCGGTAACCGCTCAGGATACCATATAGCTCAGTGAGAGTAAGGGTAGAGAGGTTCTCAGTTCTCTTGATGGTCATACAGTAGTGTATCCATTGTCTAGGAAGAGAGAACATGAACTTCCTCACTATATCCCTGTGCTCAAGTTTGACTCCAACATCCATTAGAGTATTTACAATCTCAACATACCAGAAGTATTGTTGAGTTATAGTTTCACATGTCTTGTAAGTGAAGTTTTCAAGCTGCTGCTTCATTATGTCTTTCTTGTTCTCCTTAGCTTCCTCAAATCCTTCATACATCAGCTTTAGTGCATCTCAGAGTTCTTTTGCACTCTTGCACTTCTTGAAGCCTCTGTAGATGGAGTTGGAAAGAGCAGTTTGAAGAGCAGTCATAGCTTTCTGATCAATGTCTATTTTCTTCCAGTCTTTTTCAGAATAATCACCCACTCCCTTGGGTATCATCCCACCTCCAGC
Source organism: Flaveria sonorensis (assembly GCA_025506505.1). NCBI lineage: Eukaryota > Viridiplantae > Streptophyta > Magnoliopsida > Asterales > Asteraceae > Flaveria > Flaveria sonorensis. Next base: position 40,678,220 of record CM046433.1, on the reverse strand, counting down.
TGTTGCCGAAGTAGTATTTGGGATAAGAGACTACAGATCTCCATATCCTGCTGTCTTCAGACTTGATGAAGCCTTCTATTCTCATGCACCAAGTGTCAAAGTCATTAGGAGTCATCAGTTGAGACTTAGTCATTATGCTGGTTTCCATATTAGCTTTAGAAAGAGCTGCCATTTGAGCAAGTAAGTGAATGTGAAACTAAAAAGTGATTCAAGATGGTGAGGTCTTGCAATCAAGAGCATGCGAAGCTCTGATACCAATTGCAGGACCGGTTATGGTTCACAAAAGTTTCATAGTTGGAGATTATCAACTAAACACACTTACTAGATCAAATCGGGAACCAGGCAATGAAAGCAATGAACTAATAAGTAAAAACACTCAAGAACAGAAAGATGTGGTTTTCAAGGTTGATCTATATTGCTCTCAACTGTTTACCAATATTGCCAAGCTTAGTCCTAAGACTGATACATAAGATACTTTATACTACATCTTACAGCGGTCATACTTTAAAGGCCAGCTGGACACAAATCTAGACAACAAGATCATAGCTCATATCCTATTGTATTACAATAAGGATAAAAGTACTAAAGTAAGAAGTTACAGAAAAGAAACCATGATGACAGTTGACAAAAGTAAAAAGGTAATCACCAACTTATATAAGTTGGTGAGTCTTCAGAGCTAACAACGGAAAGGTCTTCTCCTTTTGTCAAAAGTATGTCAGACACACATGTATTCTTAGGTGCTGTTTGGCAACTTCTGAATGAATAAGTGCTGAACCAATAAGAGGTCTGAACTAGTAAGAGGTCTGAACCAATAAGTGTTGAACCAGTTTAAGTCTGTTTGGTTGGATATTTGAATAACTGTGTAAAATAACTATTTTACCCCTCTGAATTATTTCTTGCTGAATATAATTTATCTGTTTGGTTATAACTTCTAATAATAAATAATTACTAAAGAAAAAAAAATACAAACCATCATAGAAAATCCAAATTACACATAAATCCTTCTTGAAAACATACTAATCAAATTATACATAAATTCTTCTTGAAAACATACTAAATCCAAGTAGAAATTAATAATTTGCGTACAATTTTGGTTTTAAGCATTTGACATTAATTGAGTTGCTATCTCGTCACGCAAAGTAGTCATATGCTCAATGCCTTGTGAGCCTCATTCCATGTCGTGAACAGACTGGCCATCACTTTCCTCCTCTTGCATTTCTCCAAAAAAAGTGTTATCGTTGTATGCCATAAATTTGATCATGAATATTCCATTTTCTTATAAAGTTATGGATAGCGAAACACGCAATCACTATGTCTCTTTGTATTGGAAATAAAAAGGGGGCCATTTGTTTTAGGATTGGAAATCTTGCCTTCAAAACACCATATGCGCGCTAAATTACATTTCTAAGCTGCGCGTGAGCATGGTTGAGTTTTTCTTCCTTCGTCAATGCACGCTGTCGTCGAAAATCGGCTAGCCAATATTTCGTAGCACGGTAGGTAGTCATAAACCCACGAGTGTTGGTGTATGCAGCATCGCAAAGATAATATTTGTTTGTAAACATTAGAATTAAAACTATTACATAAAAAACTAGATAAACAATTACTTCAAAGTTAAGGAACGGATAAAAACCTGGTGGGGGCAAATAAAAGCAGGAAGCCGGATTAAATGCAACTTCTTTCTAAATACGTGAATCATATGCAATACCCTCCCATCCGGGCCATACGAACGTGAATATCATATCAAAATTACAGATTCCCAGGATATTTTGAAAGCATTCACCCTTTCCTTTTCCCCTGTAATAAGTCTGTTGATCAGCAGGTACGACTGCATGTACAAGAGTTCCATCTAACGCACCTATTGCTCCAGAAAATATTTGTTTTAGCCTTCTATGTTTTTCTGAAGCATTCGCGATTGGATTAGAAGATGTCGGAACTATAACTTCTCTTGCGAAATTCATCACTGCAAGTAATACCTCATGAAAACATCTATGAATTGTTTCTGTTGTGTTGAAACCTTCGCTTAACCATTCGAAATCACTCATTATGTCCTATGACAATAAAAAACATAGCCATCTTTTCTTCAAAGGTTATTGACCTACTACTCTGCAACCAATTTCTTTGCATAAAATGATTGTACAATAGTACATATACATCACGTGACATGGGCATCATCTCATGACATTGTGTAGAAGTGCCATGCAACAATTCTTATGTGTACTCATGACCCGTTAATGCCGAATTCAGATCTTTTATCCTTTCATGACCAGTCAATGTCGAGGCTAATTGTAGCCAATGCCAACAAAGCAATAAGAAAAGCATAATCTCTTCATCCGAGTCCATAAGCTACCTGTCATCCAAATAACATTCCAAAACATAGCATAGAATTCAAATAACATTCCAAAACATAGCATAAAATTCAAATAACATTCCAAAACATAGCATACAAAGTTTAGCATACATAGCTTAAAGTTTAGCTATCAAAAGGCAACTAAAACACAACATCAAAACAATCCATACTTCGCTCCCGCATTCTTAACCCACATTTCACAGGTGTGCGACTTAAGTCGTAACCACACTTTTCTTAAATCAGCACTTTCACCGAAAAGCAAAAGCACCGTTTGATATTTCGCCTCAAATTCTCCCCACCCCAACGTCTCCAGCTTCTCCATACATGCATCTATATCATTGGACTGGTTATGTTTCTCAAGCAACATCTTTGCCACATTCCTGATATCCTCTCCAACTTCCATGAGATGTGAATTGAATGTTTGTTTCCCTTTTTTAGAACGACTTGATGACTCATTACTAACACCTTGAGTTGATGATTTTCTTTTTTGTTTAGACCGATCAGAAGACTCTTCACTAGCCCCATGTTCCATTTGAGTGCCATCAATGTCCGAAAGAGCATTTTGATCAATCAATTCCACAAAAGGATGAGGGAGTGTAAAAGATGGCCCCCAACTATCAAAACCATTTGAAGTAGATCCTTCAAACAATTGAATACACAAGTCGGGATAATCAAGGGAGTGTAGAAGTGCAATTTCATGATCCTTCAACCTTCCAGTTAATCCTAATCTTTTTTTCAGCCATTTCTTTAGAAGAATCTATCAATTATAACATGTATTATACAAATCAAAAATATTAACACCAAACAGATCACAAGATAGAAACCCAACTAAGAATCGTCAACAACACCAAACAGATCACAAGATAGAAACCCAACTAAGAATCGCCAACAGCGAGTGGAGCATTGTGCATTGGTTATTCGACAAACCACATCGAAGTTTCTCTAATAGATTAGACTGTAGATATAATCAAATTCATAACACCCTTGAAAAGCTAGTAACCAGGTTAAGGATTTAGCAACAACCACCAACGACTTTTGATTCTAATAAGAATCACTAAGCACAAGGTCATTAATTAGATCTTTTTTCTGCAGTAGGTTTTGTGCAGTAGGTTTTGTGCAGTAGGTTTATGACTTTGCAAACTTCATATATTATTGTTAGGTGTCATGTAAAGCAACATGTGGGTCATCAGTCAATTACGTATAGCACATTAAATCTACTATCATCATTCATCATCAATCCTCATCACACCAAATATCTTGCTTATGGTGGTAGCAAAAATTAATAGTCATTTTCTCTCTCTCCTGATTCAGAAACAGTCATCCTAAATCCAACATTGTCATATGGGATCAAAGCCTACACAAATAAGATCAGATCCTACAAATGTTGAATGCCAAATCACCAGTCACAGTCATATGCTAAAGATCCAGTGCAAACAAAACCCTTAAAACATAAAAACTAATTATTACAACCATCTACAAATCTTGACATGTGAATCAAATAATATGACCAAAGAAGTAAAAAAATAGAAGCAAAAATGGCGAACATTATATCAAACACATGGCGTGCACACAACTACTGTTTAAAATTGAACTCACAAACCACCGACCCACTTCAAGAACATTAAATCCAAGCAATTATGAGATCCAAGCAGTAGATAATCCACATCACACACAACATCATACAATTCCAAGCAATTAGAATGGCATACAATTCCAAGCAGTCGATAATCCACATCACACACAACATCCAACGAAACCGGCGAGAAATTACCTGTCGAGAAGCAAACTACAGGCCAACGAAACCCTAGAAACGACGACGGAGGCGTGAAGGGGGTGCGCCGCTACCGATAGTGGTGGCGCCTGCTGGTGGTGCGGCGCTGCCGATGGTTGCGCTCTTGGTGATGGCCGACGACTAGTGGTAGATGAAGGGGAAGGACCCACTAGTGGTGATGAAGGGGAAGGCTTGTGGCTGCTATGGGGAATGGAGACTAGTGGTAGATGAGTTGGTCAGATAGAAACTTATGTCTGACCTAATAAATGGTCAGTCAGACATGTTTCTCAATCAGATGTAACCTAACCAAACACCCATGTCTAATCGTGTCAGACATAAAGGTCTGAATGGGGTCATTAAGACCCAACCAAACAGGGCCTTAGCCTTCAGAAGAGTTCAGTCTTACAGTTTTGGAAGACTTTGTCTTTAAGTTTCAAAAGACTTCACTTTTGGCTTTGGAAGATTTCTGTCTTTGGCTTCGGAAGATTTGACACATAGTTATTTTTCTTTGTACATTGTCAAATCTTCCGAAATACTTCCTTGTACTTCAGTACATGCTGAGAGATCTTTAGTTAGCATCAGCCTCTAAGATAATCCTCTTGATGTTACAAAAACCAATATTTTTAAAAACACGACCGGTTACCGATCTGGTTATTATACTGACTCACTAGTTGAATCGATATAAAGAACCAATTAGTATCATATTTACGTAACTATATAACAAAAATGAATAACAAAATGATTATTTAAATAAAATAAAGAGTAAGAAGTGAAAATATTTATAAATAATTAATGGAATAGAGATTATATAATAAAAAGGTTGTGTTTTCAAATCAGCATCTCACCGTTTTCATTTAATCAAATTTAGTTTTGGAAAACCTTTCTATCGGATGGATCAGAAGAGATTTTAAAGGGCTGTTAAATTTTCTTACAAGTTTTCTACTATCAGTGCAATTTTGAGTGGGGGTTAGGCACCCTCCGGGTAAGCCTTGGCTCCACCCCTGACTGTGAGATGCTTTTACTGTCGTCTACTAAGGAATATGATTAGGGTATATCTACAAATAAGATATAAGAAGGTAATTTAGAAGTAGAAAACCTAATTTTTTATAACTCCTGTAACTATTTGAAAAACATGATAACTATATTTATAATAGAGTATATACATACAACTAGGTTAGAACCCGTGTGTCACACGGTTGATTTAAAAAATCAGACATCATTAATTAAAAAATAAACATCATTTTACCTTAAATGGATGGAGATTAGCATGATGTTTCTACATTTTACACTTAAATGTGAACGAAACAACTAATAGGTTGTAATTGTAACAAATTAAAAAAAATTAAATTATCAAAACCTAAATTTAGAAACTGATTGACAAAACATAATATGTTGATGTACATAAAGTGAAACAGCTCCATGATGACAGCTTCCTCTGTTTGGAAATGTAAAGTCAAAGAAAACATCAATATATAAATCTATTAACACTAAGCAATGACTTTAAACCTGAGCCGTTGATTCTCAAGCTTACATGACGCTGGTCTGATTCTATTATTCCGTTTGAAAAGAGCTGCATAGAAAAACAAAAAACAACAAATATAATCATGGCCTCCACTTGATCATTATGATATCACCTTATAAAAAATTGGACTTCTTGCAAGTAAAATTGGAAAACTGATATGTAGGATTTTAGGTTTAAGAATACTGATATGTTCGATTTTAAATCTTACTACTATTGAACACTCGGTCCGGTTTGAGTTATTTTCATCTGGCATTAGAAACAATATTGTAAGAAACTAAGAATATAATAAGTAAGTGATGCTTAATGGTGATTCCTTGATCATTATGGTAAGTTCTCCATATGATTTTCAGTGTCTACAATATCATCAGGAAGATGATATGGTTGATTGTAAATTTGTTCTTCTAGACACACGGTAGTAATGTCTACGACTTCAACAATAAAAACTTGATACCATTATTTAAACTATATTGTGTAGTACGTTAAACTCAATTTATATAATTCTATTTGTGAGACTCTGTCACAATTCTAATAATAAATTTTCATGTTTGAGTGGGGCAACAACTTAGCTTTAAACTGATATAATCAAATACAACATTAAGGGATAAAAATTAGTGAAATCCATATGCGTTTTAGTTTAGCTAAGACATTAAAACAGTTTAAACATAGAACATGATATTTGGCTTTACAAAAGTTAACTGCAATAACAAATTCCAAATATGTTTGGCCTGTAGAAGGAATAGAAGGAACAGAACATTATATGATGATACCATGCTTGGACTTAATTCTGGATACAAGAAAGCTAGTATATTAACATGCGTGACCAAACAGTAAAGTCAATATTCCTACTTTCAAATTAGCATATTCACTTCATCAAAATGTATTTAGTTACGTATAAGGGTTTATGTTTAGGATTAAAAAATGGCTTTCTATTAGTTGGACATAAAGACAATAGCAAGAGGTGATAGAGTTTAGACTTGTTAAATATAAATGTAGCATATATCAACTTAGGTCATCGTAACGGGTCAACATCTATAATATTTATTGTAGCATAAGTTTACATTCAGAGATCAATGACAATTCAATGAAAAATGCATGGTGATTGATTAAGAGTAACAGCTAATTGAAGTGCTTCATTCAAGAAATTTATGTTTGAAAGCAATTTTAGTAATAGACGAAAAAATCATAACATGGCACTTTGTTATAAACACCAATGCTACACTGAAAATTGGGTTATTAATAAATACAACAATTTCAATGAAAAATATATGTTGGTGTGTTGAACCATAGTTCATGTGAGCAATTGAAATTTTGTTGAATTGCGTCAGTTGAAAGAGAATAAATAAGCTCCATTTAACTTAAGATAGTGTAGATTAATAATGCAATTTTTAAAAATATTAAATATTACGACATTTTTCATATTAGTCAATACAATTTTGAAAAATATTAATGTTTGTATATGAACAATCCATAAAATAAATCTTATTTCAACAATCAAAAATGCTTTTCTAATGTATTTTTAATAGTTATGTGCCAGAACATTACATGAAATTAATATAGTTTATTTATTAACTCTCACTTGATTGACCAAGCAACTCTTTACGGGTTTTTTGGCAGCACTTCCAACTTTGCAGATGGAAAGGAAGATAATCAAACTCAAGTAAACAAAGCATTAGCGAGTTTTTGTGATTGTCAATATGGGGGGCAATGTGTACCCGTTGTGATATTTCTCTAGGATACTTAGTACAAGCTATGCATATAATCTATATGCAAATACCGTTCCTCGCTAGCTGTTATTACATAAAAGAAAATGTCAATATATAAAAGAATGAATTTAGAAGAAATGAACCCTTTTTATGTTAAGTCATTATATTAGTTGTCAAACAACCTACTATTCATTTATTGCTAAATTAACAAAGCACATATTCACAAAGTATTTCCTACGGATGTTTCTATTACCACTTATTACTTGCTATAACATATAGCAAAGTCAAGCAAAAGATCATGCAAAGAAAATGCATGAGGAAAAGATTAATATAGAAAATATGTTATGGTATCATAATCGATAAAGTTAGCATTCGACAACGATCGAATATAATCCTATTTTTCAGATTATGTATCTAATCTTGAATTTAAATAATCAGCAACATTGATAAAATGTACTATATGTATCAAAACCAAGGAAGGTAAGTATGAAACTTGCAAGCTCATAGACCAAGCAACACAAATGCACTACAGAAGCCAGATCAACAGCTATGATAACCGAACAAATACCTTACATTCTATAGGCTTATTATCCACCAAAGACCAAGCAACACCAATGCACTACAGTGGGCAGATTATACTTCTTCTCATCCTCTAAACATGAATAACAAAACAATGAAGCATAACTTTAGCAGATTTGTAACAACTGATTCGTCAAAAGCACAACCAAGACTACAAGTTAATATAACAAACAAATCAATGTGATTAAACCTTAATTCGAATCGATACGTGCTTAGAACCAATAATAAAACTGGCAAGTAAACCAATTTAAACTACCTTTATCAAGTATTTGCATAATTGCTATAAAGTGTTGTGTTTTGAAGATTTGCTTCGATCATACTTTGATAATACAAATAGATGTTATTATTCTACTGACCATTCCCGTAACCATCACCACTTGTTTGATATAACACCTAAAAGACAACGGAATCAAGCAAATGCGACTTCTTTTCCAATAAAAAGAAAATCAAGCATTTCATCAAACAATTGGTGTGCATTCTATGCTTCCAATCATCAACTACGATTTGACTCCACATTTCACATTATCTCTTTGCATGAAATCCAATAACAATAAGGATAAAAACATTACATTTCTTAGGCGTACTTATTTTGTATGAAAACTTGTTTCCATTCAAATGTTGCAATGTTCAAGTGATGAAGAATGCATATAAATTTATAAAAACACGCACAAATGAATGATAACATCATAACAAACCTCAGATGAATGCTTCCATACAAACAAATAGCACAAGAATTCAGTTCAGTAATCGATGATTACTATGGGAAGGAATGCAAAAATTGATGTAACCATAGCAAAGGGATTTGTGGGAGAAACGATCTCTGCATACACGAAAAACAATCACTCGTCCGATGCAAATCGGTAAAATGGTGTAATGCAAACATAAGAAAAATGTCGTTGTTAGGGTTCTTAAAAAAGGTTAATACTTGATTCCTACTGCATAATCTTCACCTGTAATCTAAGGTTTATAAACACAATCCCCATGGATAAGATGAAATCGAACAACAATTCAATCAAATGCCAAACGAACAACCTAAGAAGATGAGGAAGAATAGAATAGAAATCGGTTATGAATAGCAACATGTATCCGATCGAATGACAAAAAGATATAGAGTAAAGATATTGATCGAAAGAAAGAGATTATAGAAACTTACAGAGCGATTGATGGATCTAGAAGAGCAGCGATTGTGAAGAAGATTAAAACCACATAATCGATTGTAAGAAAGAAAAATGGTTTAGATCTGGAACAGTTTCACAGAAGGATGGAAGACGATGGCTCTAGGGTTTCAATAAGAACTAAGAAGGAATGAAAGGGGATTAGAGATCGGGTATTAGCCATGGGTAATGGATCCGCGTGAGATATAAAACGGGTATATTTTAGGCGGGACTAGTGAAAATAAAGATGAGGTTAGAAGCTGCTACGTGTCAATTTAATTGCTTAAAAGATAAACATGTGGCTTTAAAAACATTTTTTTATTAGAGTTAATAGATTATCGATAACCTTAATAAATAATATTTATAAGAAGGGGCATTTACATATTTTTCCTTACTAAACTTATTAATGACTTATTTACCTATGCTAAAAAATTAATTACATATTTTTCATTTCTAAAACATATATATATTACATATTTACCTATTTTGTAAAAATTATTATTGAATGATTATTGTATCCATATTTTTACTAAGTTATTTTTATACATTTCCCTTCTAAAGAACATAAATCATATATTTCTTCAAATTCGAGTCTTATATATAAATAAAGTTAATGAAATTGCAACTCCAAATCCAAAGTTTAAAAATATATTTCAAAATAATAATTATCGATAATCAAAGTTGTATGCAACTATATCCATATATAAAACACAATTGTTAATGTTTTGAACAATTATAATAACAAATATCAATATGTAAAAATCTCTTGGTAGAACAAAACATAATAGTTAAATTGTAATGAATAAATATATATGTAATATATGTGTATTAGGGAGGAGAAATATGTCATTAATTTTATTAATTGGAAAAATATGTAATTTGTGTGTTAAAAAGAAGAAACATGTAACAATCTCTTCTAAGAAAAGCAATATTTGTAATTATTTGGGTTTTGAATATTTCAATGCTATGGTATGTGAGCGGCGAGTAGTACAGAGCCAAAATATGGTAGTACGCGTGCAGTACACAGCGACACCAATTATATGCATCCTCCATAACTACGGTCCCATTTTTATTCCTTCCATCCACCTCTTATTTTTAATTATCTCACACACGCAACAACAAACCCACCTTTTTCCGATCTCTGTATTTCCGGCAGCGGCGACGAAGCCATCATGATGCACATGACTTTCTACTGGGGCCGGAACGTCACTCTGCTCTTCGATTCATGGAAGACGGACTCATGGTTGGGCTACTGCCTCACCCTTCTCGTTTGCCTCATATGCTCCGTCTTCTACCAGTACATGGAAGATCGCCGCCTCCGATTCAAGCTCCCCTCTTCCTCCGCTCTCTCAAGCAACACAAATGGAGCCGTTGACACCACTCCCCTCCTCACCACCAAAGGTCGCCGCTGGAGCCTCGGAAGATTTGCCGGATCCCTGCTTTTCGGAATCAACTCTGCGCTTGGCTACTTCCTCATGCTTGCGATCATGTCCTTTAACGCCGGTGTCTTTCTGGCCATCGTCGTCGGACTCTCCCTTGGATACTTGTTGTTTAGGTGCGGGGACGATGAGCAGCTCGTGGTTGTTGACAATCCTTGCGCTTGTGCTTAGTATTTCATCTTCATCCGCTTTCTCCTATAGATCGATCTAATTATTACCCAAAAATTGTTTCTCTGTATTCTACTTGGATCAAAACGAAAACCTACATATGCCTAAGTTTGAATTTATTTCAATCTTCTGTAACATAATAATCTATTTCTGGTTTGTAAACTACAGATATGAAATTGTGCCTGCTATCCTAATCTATGATGAATTTAACATGTAATTTCAATTTATTGCTGTTGTTTCCCTCTGGATTTGTTGGATTGATTGATCGATTTTTCTTGTGTTACACCCACGATAGTTCCTTTTGTCATGATTGGCGATTCATATATCTTTAGATTTTGTTATCTGTCCATATAATTTGTTGAAGAAAAGAAAGCAAATCGGGCTAGATGTTTCAGATTTCAGGTTTCTGTCCAGAAGCATATGAACATGTCTCCGAATTGGGGCGAACTTGTTCATTTTCCCTGATTCTGCTAGACCATAAGGATTTACCCTGAGATGGTTTTTTTTGTTTTGATTTACGGAACTGTCAATGTGGGTTGGTTGAGATTTTATTAATAATTATAGATCAATCAAACTTACTCTTCACTTTTTGTTTTTGTTTTTGGCTGAAGTGATGGTGGATTTAAAGGTCTCCATCTGTTTGGTTTTCAGTTTCAACCTAAAAGCCTGAATTTGGCATACATTCATTGGAAACTTGAATTATTGCTAAGTGTTGAAACTTTTATAACTCTGCTCGTATGTTGACGTTTAAGTTTGTATTTTTTTAGTATGAGATAAATCTGGGATAAAATGTACACGAGTTAATGTGAGATTAATTTCAAAATACCAAAGTTGATGAAGCTAAAAAGGAGGGTGTCAAAGAACAGAACAGACCCAATCATAAGGAAGCCTGTTCAGCTTGTCTTATATGCCTCTAGTGACTGTCAAAGATGTGTCTTTTCTTAAGAGAGTTAGTGTGATGTGGTATTATGATTCATAATATGCCAAATTTATTATTGTATGTCAAGGACAGGAAGACATTTGTGTTTTTGAACCTATGGAGCTGTTAAAGTTTAGCTGGAGGATCTAGAAGTGCTTTTCAAGTGCACGGACGATCACGAAGTCGATGCTAAAGCCTTTCAACAGGTAGTGATAATAAACACTCGACCTTTGCCAAAGCCCGCTTGAGAGATAGAAGAGAACAATCAAAACCTTAGGGGAAGATTGTAGAGTTGAGGTCTTTTATATTTAGTTATTGTTTGAATTTTGGTTATATTTTTTACTTAGTCTAATTTGCAGTCAAAAGTATAGTTTCGATTGAGTTGTTCAATCAAAAGTGTTTTTGCAAATCGAAAGTAAGTTTCGATCGAACATGAAACTTTGATTGAGCACTTACTGTTCACCATAAATAGCTTAACTTTCCTTCGTAACAATATTATCAATGAATACAAAGAGCAGTTTAAAGTGATTCATGTGTCTGGTTTTTTACTGTTTATCATTCTTGTGTTGTTCACTGATAGAATCCAGCACGTGTACACAAGAAAAAGGACGCGTGTCAAAGCAGCTGAGATGGGCCATGAGATGGGCCACAATGGATTAGAATTTAATGTTATTTTCAGTAATTGGATAGATCCAACTGGGCAACACAGCAGCAAACTAGTGGAATGGTGGGGAGTTATGCACGACCCTCTTTTCAGGAGCATTTAGCAAATGTTAATCTTCTAGTAGCAGGCTTTGTCTTTCGTTTTGGTTTTTTGTTCTTGTTGTTTTGTTTGTTTAAATCTGTAATCACCGGAGACTTAGCCCCTCTCGAATCGGGTCAGCTTTATCCATTTCGAGTCGTTCTATCAATGGTTCCATTGCCGGGAAACACGATGGTTCAAACACGACACAACTCGGGCGAGGGTGCTCCACCAGATCCAGTTGCTACACAATTAGCAGCCATAGCCGAATCTATGGAATCCTTGAAGGCCGATGTCGCAAATCTTAAATCCGAATCCAAATTCAAAGAGAAAATCAAGTGGAGCGGGAAGATATGAGGAGGGCGACTCCTCTTGGTGTAATAACCGCCATTAGCGACCTTATAATAAGTTAGATTTCCCGTCATATAGTGAAGGTGATCCTCGGGGGTGGATTCTCAAAGCAGAGAAGTATTTTCGATATTATAACATACCGGAGAAGGACCGAGTTGATGTGGCTTCCATGCATCTAGAGGGAGATGCACTGGATTTATACTCCTGGCTATCGAGCGACTAGCACATTGAGTTCTGGGAGGACTTAGTCAACATTCTCCAAAAGAACTTTGGACCTGCTGAATTTAGGAATCCCGACGAGCATTTATGTGATATTAAACAAATAGGTTCGGTGCAAGAATACCGTCAAGAGTTCGCAAAGAGGTCGTCTAGGGTCTCCAATTGGCCCGATCACTACCTTCTTGGGGTCTTTTTGAGCGGTCTTAAAGAGGAACTTAAAGTTGATGTTCAGCTACACAAACCAAAGACTGTTTATAAAGCAGTCAGTCAGGCTCTGGAATATGAAGCAAAGGGGAGTTTAAACCGTTCCAACAAAGTGTCGACAAGGTCTTCACAAACCAAAGCCACCCAGATCGACAGTAAACCCACCACTCCTACAACCCAATCGAAACCCACTAGTCGTATTTCTGATAGTGAGAAACAAGCAAGATTTCTTCGGGGGGAGTGTTTCCATTGTGGAGACAAGTATGGGCCAGGACACCATTGTAAAACGGGTACGTTTAAGGTGTTGGAAGCGGATGAGGAAATTGAGGAACAATCCAGGAATGAAACCCCTGACCGAGAGAGCACACAGGAGGATACAGCCAAAATAAGTTTGCATGCCATCTTGGGGAAATCACACCCTACCATAATGAAACTACACGGTACACTTAACTCTACAGAGGTACTTATTTTGGTGGATGGGGGGTCCACACATAATTTTATACCTAATGTTTTGGTTAATGAGTTGAAACTAGTTACTCGGTTAGTGCCACCTTTTGGGGTCCAAATTGGGAACGATGATGTAATCAGATGTGGACGGGTGTGCAAGGATGTTACTGTACAAGTCGATAACCACAAGATTACTCAAGATTTTCACCCATTTTCACTCAGTGGGGCTGATCTAGTGTTGGGAATTCAGTGGCTGGCAACTTTAAATACTATCCAAGCAAACTGGCTAGAATTATTTATGGTGTTCACAATTGATGGGGTAAAGCACAAGTTGCAAGAATTCCCTCTGGTCCACAAAAGTCCTCTAGTTTTCAGCATATAGCTATCGACCCAACTGATGCTCCTCACATTCCTTACCAATTACAACCCATTGTGAATCGTTACTCTACCGTATTTGACGAACCACAAGACCTACCACCCACCCGTTTCCAAACCCATTCAATCCTACTTTTACCTAATGCTACCCCACCTAATATCCGACCTTACCATTATCCACATTCCCAAAAGACAAAGATTGAAACCCAGGTTAAACAATTAATAATAGCAGGTTTTATCCAGTCGAGTACAAGCCCTTTTTCAAGCCCGGTTCCTTTATTAAAAAAGAATGACAATACGTGGAGGATGTGTGTGGATTATCGGACCCTTAATAAGATCAGTATAGCTGATAAATACCCCATTCCGAACATCGATAAGATGTTAGATAAGCTCTATGGGGCTACGGTATTTTCGAAACTAGACCTACGCTCCAGTTATTATCAGATCAGAGTTGCTAATGAGGACGTCCCAAAAACAGCCTTTCGAACACATTCCAGGCACTATGAATTCAAGTGATATCGTTCGGCCTCACTAACGCACCATCGACTTTCCAAGCGGTTATGAATGACTTGTTTCGCCTCTTTTTACGACGTTTTATATTGGTTTTCTTTGACAATATCCTCATATACAACACATGTATGGATCAGCACGTACAACACTTGGAACAAGCACTAAAGTTATTGCAGGAACATCGTTTCTTTGCTAAATTGTCAAAATGCTGTTTTGGGCAATCTAGGGTGGTATTTTTAGGACATGTAGTAACAGCAGAAGGCGTACAAGTCGAACAGGAAAAGGTAGCAGCGGCCCAATCATGGCCGACCCCAACTAATGTCAAACAAGTGCGAGGATTTTTGGGGTTGACCGGATACTATCGCCGGTTTGTGAAAAACTATGGTTTGATTGCACGTCCTCTAACTGCTCTCACCAAGAAAGATGGATTCAGGTGGTCTGATGAAGCGCTAACAGCCTTCCTTGCACTAAAACAGGCTCTTATGTCTGCTCCCGTTCTTCGATTACCGGATTTTGGAAAACATTTATAGTGGAGTGTGATGCATCGTCTAAGGGTGTTGGGGCCATTCTCTCTCAAGATGAACACCCGGTAGCCTATTTTAGTAAGGGTTTCTCCCCTTCTAATAGGTTCAAATCTGCATATGATCGGGAATTGTTAGCGCTAGTGTTGGTTGTTCAAAAATGGAACCACTACCTCTTGGGTCGCCACTTTATGATTCGCACCAATCATTACACCTTGAAGTTTTTGCTCGAGCAGCGAATCACTACAACGGAACAGCAAAGATTTTTGTTAAAGCTTATGCCTTACGACTTCTCCATTTGCCATAAATCGGGAAAAGAAAACAAAGGAGCAGATGCACTTTCTCGTATGCCTCACTTTGGAGAGCTATTAACTTTGACAATTCCTTATTGTGTTGATGTGGAGGAGATACGACAAGGTTTACACACTGATACTTATACTAGTGGCATTATTCAACAATTGAAATCCGATCCTTCATCATTTCCAGATTTTATTCTGTTGGACCAACTTTTGTTCTATAAACGACGCTTAGTCATCCCCGATGTGTCCCATATAAAACTCAAGTTAATGCATGAGGCCCATGATTCTCTAGTGGGTGGTCATGGGGGTTTTTTGAAGACCATCAAGCATCTATCTACTCAATATTATTGGCCACGCATGAAACAAGAGGTTCGTATTTATATGCAGTAATGCATCACTTGTCAACAGTAGAAGTACCAAACTCTTTCCCCGGCTGGCCTGTTACAACCACTCCCAATACTGGAACGTATTTGGGAGGACATCTCCATGAATTTTATCGTGGGACTACCGGTGTCTAACCGTCTCGACACCATCTTAGTCATAGTCGACCGGTTAAGTAAATACGCCCATTTCATCGGCTTATCCCACCCATTTACAACCAAGAGTGTGGCCTGGGTATTCTGCAAAGAAGTTGTGCACCTTCACGGTTTCCCACGATCCATTGTCTCTGATCGGGACGTCATATTCCTTAGCAATTTATGGCAGGAATTGTTCAAATTAAGCCAAACCAAGCTACAATTAATCACCAGTTACCACCCACAAACGGATTGTCAAACAGAGGTGCTCAACAGGTGCCTTGAAGCTTACCTACGTTGCTTTGCCCAAGAGCAACCTGTTAAATGGAGTTCCTTCTAGCTTGGGCTAAATTTTCCTATAATACCTGGTATCATACTTCCACAGGTACTACTCCCTTCTCGGTGGTCTATGGTCGAGACCCTCCTCTGCTTTTACCTTACACCAAGGGGGATACGAAGAACGAGGACCTGGAACAACAACTGATTACTCGGGATGATATGATTAAACTACTCCGCCTCAGTCTTAGTAAGGCTTAGGATCGTATGCGTGCTCAGGCCAACAGCAAACGCAGAGAACTCTCCTTTAAGGTCGATGATTATGTATTTCTGAAGATTCAACCCTATCGATAGCGTAGTTTGGCTAAACGACGATATGAAAAGCTTTCCCCATGGTTTTTTGGACCTTATCGCATTAAACGTGTGATCAATCCGGTTGCTTACGAGTTGAAGCTGCCCCCGGATGCCAAAATTCACCCAGTGTTTCATGTTTTCATGCTTAAACCTGCTCGAGGGTCTTTCTCTTCAACTCCACCTGCTCCACTTCCTATTACTAAGGTCTGGGAGGTTGATCTCATCCCATCTGCTGTAGTTTCTCAACGATGGGTTACTGAGGCAGGTCGACAAGTTTTGGAGCTGTTGATTTCGTGGTGTGGACGACCAGCTGAGGAAGCTACTTGGGAACAATATGATTTGATTGTGGAACAATTTCCTACATTCCGCCTTGAGGACAAGGCATTTTACCAAAGGGGAATCAATGATAGAATCCAGCACCTGTACACAAGAAAAAGGACTCGGGTCAAAGCAGCTGAGATGAGCCATGAGATGGGCCATAGTGGATCATAATTTAATGTTATTTTCAGTAATTGGATAGATTTAATGGGGCAACACAGCAACGAACTAGTGGAATGGTGGGGAGTTATGCACAACCCTCTTTTCAGGAGCAATTAGCAAATGTTAATCTTCTAGTAGCAGGCTTTGTCTTTCGTTTTGGTTTTTTGTTCTTGTTGTTTTGTTTGATTAAATCGGTAATCACTGGAGACTTATCCCCTCTCGAATAGGGCCAACTTTATCCATTTCGAATCGTTCTGTTCACTTGCTTAGTTACCCTGTTTCTATAATTCACATATTATCATTCTTGTGTTGTTCACATATTATCTATAGACGGAGTGTTTACACACTACAATAATTATTCTATATTTGTATTGGTGGATTTTGATATCGTATCATAGAGAAATCCACGTTCAAGGGCCTACACGCACATAATTTTAGTAGATAAGGCGAAAGAGATATTAAAGGCATATGAATAAAAAATAAGAAAAAATAGGGATATTAATACCAACTCATTATTGGGAAACCCTCATTTAATGAGGATTTCAAAGGCATCGTAACTGGTAGAGAACTCTAAAAGATAGTCTAGGTACACTAGCATCTCATAAGACATAATGGCGTTAGAAAGGTGACATGACTGGCTCATCACAAGGAAAGAGTCTCACCAGAAAAATAAGATCTTATGACACCGTGCTTTTCTTGGAGAAAAATTATAACATGAGATAAAGTATGGGGATTAAGGTGTTAATTTCATTAATTTCCCTAATACATTTACGGTTTTGGCCACTGTATGCCCATTTCATTATTCATTGCCCAAATAAATGAGAAAAAAGAAATATGAGAGACAGAAAGTGAAGCTTGTAAGGTTTCTTTAGATTTTGGAAAGTTTCGCATATGGAATGAGGGAAATCGACGCTTTTTGCATCCGTAGAGGACATCAAAAGTGCACAACTTCATCATCATCAACTTCATAGCTACGAGCTTAAAGAACTACACCAAAGAGGTGAAATTTCATTTCAAAGTTCACACGCCATCATCGATTAATGCTTTATATGATGTTATATTGAATAAGTTCCTTGTAAAAAGTCATGAGCTTGACGTGTATCGACCGAGAAGAAAAAGAGCTGCCATTGTTTGAGTTTTCTAGTAAGTTTCCTGTTTCAGCCAAACTAAGAATTTTGCGCTAATATACAGTTACACAAAAAAGTTTCAACGAAAGTATCATTAGACAAATGTGATGGGAATAGCATATGCTTAAATAACAATATCAAAAGAGTAAAATGATGATGTGGATGGTACAAGTACCATTCAATGTGGATAAGTATCTTGTGATGCAGATGAAGACATATGTGATGAGACTAAAGTAAAGCCAATGCGAATGAGAAGACATTCATCCGCATCAAACCTTTTGTGTCTAAGTGTTGTCTTGTGCAGATGAACAAACTACCTAATGCGACTAAAGAAAACATGCAATGCAGTTGAAAATAGCTTAATGCGTATACTGTTTTGTTCATGCATTTGGCTTGTAAATTTCTTTGATGTAATAAAATGTGTCAAGATATTTTAGTCACGGTACATATGATACGTCAGGCTTGTAATAAGAAGTTAGGAGTTCAATGATCTAACCCTAACCCTAACAACCACAACTATGACCTCCGGCATTTTCAGGTTAACTTCGCTAAGGAAACTCCGTTTTATTAGGTGAGTCATGCATACACGTCACGTAATCACACACAAGTCTAGCCTCAAAAGTTGCTTACCTGACAAATGGATAATATTAATTTATAATATTATATGGTTTAATATGTGGTTATGTAGTATCCTTGTGTTCCATGTTTATTTAAACGATTAATGTGTTATTATTTAGTTACGAGAATTTTATATTATTTATTAGGAATATGAAATTGTAAATGTTTTAGTGTGTGGTTCATGAAACTAAATTATATAAAAAGTAATTAAAAATTATATTAAAAGGGGTTTATCATAAATAGAAGAAATCAGGAGGTTTCTTTTATGAAAGGTATTAATAATATATATAAATAACACAAACCCAAATCACACCCCCACACCCCACGACCATCACCCCCCTCCCCATCCATCTCAACTTTCGGCTCTCTCACACACACAAACACACTCCCCATCAATTTTTGCTCCAATTAACTCCTACGACGCGTTTAGAAGCATCTAATGTGATCATCTACGTGATTCAGGTGATGGATTTTATACAACTTCCACCTTTTTCTTGAATTTTGTATATACCTAAACCTTAGTTCATCCAATCAATCCTACAACTTGAAATTGATGAAAGTAAGTGTTTTTTTCAGTCATAATTGATGTTATTAGTGATTGCTTACGCAAATGAAGCGAGAAATTGTAGTTTGATGTGTTGTTCTTAACTTGCCAAAAGACGAAACTTTAATTTCCAAGAATCTTGAATATTGAATTCTAGTGATGTTTGTTAGTTTAATATTGAACAATATAAGCTAGATTGATCGAGTGGATGATGAATTGTTGGTTGTTTTGGTGGAATTTAGATTGTTTATGCTACACCCACCTAATGATGAAACTTCGTTAATGTAACTTATGGGATATGATGTTTTTGACTTGCATGAGAGGTTAGGATCTCATTAGCATGATTGTTTGTGATAATTAGATGAATTTGCTATATTAGATGTTGTAGGATTCATATGCTAGATCATAATCTTCCATTATAGGAAACTTTAACTATAAGAACATGTGAATACGAGATGTTTGAATTCACACGCATGCTAGTTGATGATGTTATGTTGTTATGGTCAGAATGGAGTTGGTTGATAGGGTTACATGATGGAATCTTGTTTTATATGTGTGTACTTGATCAACTTGTCAAAAAAAGAAAGTTTTTTTAATTCAACCCTATAGCTTTGGTGCCAAGCATTTTATGATGGATACCATACACATGCAGGCTCCTAATTAGTAGGATTGGCAGGATTACTATGTGAAGCTGCAAGTCTACTTCACATTGCATGTGTAGAGTGATCTAAGCCTTATATGGAATTAAGTTGCATGATAGTGGCATAGGTGTTGTCACGTAGGGAAACTTGAGGTAATTAAGTGATTTTATTGTCATAAAATGTGCAACTTGGTTGGTATTGTGGACTCGCATGTGTAGTGAGGTAGGCTTTTCTGAAATGGAAGCTTTCTGGAGTTTAGAACTCAACTTGAATAATACGTGAATGTGTTGAATATAACTCATGAATAATAGTCTGACTAACCATAAACAAATATGATTTCATTTAACGTGTCACCAACGGGTTATCAGATCAAACTTGATCAAACTTAGTCAACTTTTCTAAACACATGAAACAATAGGTTTGTTTAGACACTTAAGGTTTTATAAATCAACACCGCACGTACCTATGCACTTACATGCTCTAGGTAGCTTGTGACAGGCACTTTAATAATATATACTTATCTAGCACACTTTCGATGTGAGTTCACTGCCCCACTTTTACTCTTTTTTTTGAAGAAAGTATACTTAAATGCTTTATTTTATAAGATTGTGTAACGCATGTTTACATACTGTAATTTTCCCGGTAAAAGTTCGTACTCTTTCGGATCGTTAGTTAATATTAATTAGCAGGAAATTTTGGGTAGTACTACTGAGTTTGACAAACCCCACTCGTGTAACTAGAGGTCAAGCGGGTACAACATTGTCTTAAACAACAAACACAATGCCATGTCTTGGTAAGTCATGTCGGAAGACAAACAAACAAACTCAGTCAGCTTCAATCACAAAGACACTTATGTTTATGCTTTTGATATAAACTAGCTATCTATTTCAATACATTTTTTTTATGCTTGTTTTACAAACTCATGAACTCACCAACATGTGTTAACATCTTAGCATGTCTTTTTCAGGTTGCTAATTCACAAGTGCATTTAGGAGCATGGCATTATCGCATATCTTTCAAACAATTAGACAACATTTACTTATTGCATAGTTTTTTACTTATGGTTTTGAGCATGTCTTGGCGTATTTACTTTTACATTAAATTTGATGATTATATAACCTACTTTAATGAAGATGATCTGTATATAGGAAAGTGTAAGATCCAACCTCTTGTAATGAAGCTATTAGCAAAAATTAATCGTCTCAATAGAATAAAGCTATGATTGATGAGTTGATTACATGAATAAGATTAGCGTTTGAGATTTGATTGAATTATCTAAAGGTGTAAAACCTAACCTATTGGATGTAAACGGGATTTGGTTATGTTCCTCTTTGCTTTGCTCTTCCTCATTTAGATAATGACAATTGTACTAGCATACGCGAAAAACATGTCCACTTATAGTTTGTTCCGCCCGCAACACACCAAGCACAAATACTAGTATGTCAATTAAAAATAAGTTAACGGACGAAGAACGGTGTTAAACATGTGACTTTAATTGAGAACAAAATGAACCTGGTTGACTAGAAAAAACAAAACTAGAATTGTATTAAAACAATGTTTTTAAAACCGGACCAAACCAGCCGATCGACCAGTTGAATCAGGAACCAGAGCCTTGGCCGGTTCGGTTTGCATGCTTTGAACCAGCATCCGGTTAACAGGTTGGTTTTAGACTTTCAGGGAACCATCAAACCATTGGCCTGGTCGAACCGAAGGACCTAGCAAATAACCATGGCTTGAATGGATCTACAGATAAAAAAAAGATGCTTGGAGTTGGATCTGAACAATGGATGGACACGGTAATGTACATCTAAATTGACAAAGAGTTGGATCGGCAAATCTAAAAAACAATGCGTGACAAGCCACATTATAAAAAGCTCAGATGCTATGTTTGTGCGATGAGAAGTAGATTAAGAAGTTTAACGAAGGAAATTAAGAGCTTATTGAGGATGAACGATAGATATGATAAAATAAAAAATTAATTATTATTCTTTTGAGCAGACTAGCAAAGGGTGTAGGATAGAGGTATAAGATTTGGATTTTAAAAAGAAAAGATAGATTTCAAGAGATTGTTCTGTGACTTTTTCAAATATTCATTTGTTTACCTAAAAGCACTTATTTATTAACTTTATATTTTATTTATTATTTTTTTCTAAACTACCTATAATATTTTCCGGTTTAAAAACGGTCCAACCGATCCAAACAGTGAAACTTTGTAGCAACCGGTTTATTACCGGTCCCGTTTTTAACACATTGACTAAAAGAATAATTATTACCAACAAAAGTGGAAAGAACAGTAATTTACTAATTAATATGTCAAATTATAAAAAATGTAGTCGTTTGTATGGATATAAAGCCACATAAAGACTCATACATCACACATTAAATCACGCTAGTATCAGGTTGTCAAATATTAAATGTAACAGTTTATTTGATCCATATAGGAAATAGCTCATGCAAGTATGCAACTACACAATCACGCCTAAAACATACTCACTGTGGCATATAATAGGCACCAAGTATTCTCCACAACAATGCTAATTTATCGAAATGATTCTTATTGAGTCTCACATCAACCAACAAGATATCAAAAGAAAGATGAACCTGGCTCAAGTGCATTGATAATCTTTCTGCTACAAAGATGGAGATTAGATCGGCTTTTCACTTCAGTTAGAAGTTTTCTTTTTCGTTTTATGATGAGACCCATGAATTTGTAGAAGTAGAGAGTTGCTGACAACAAATATAGAGCTAAATGCCATCAGCCCACCTATTAAAACAATGTTTTATCAATTACTGTAGTTCCACAAATTTTATATATTTGAAAAAGGGTGTTAGGAAGATTATAAAACAAAATAAAGGAAACTATGGACCACCTGAAAGCGAAGGCGTCATTGCAAAATCAAAATGAGGAAGCAGCACACCCGCGGCAATGGGGATTGCAACAACGTTATATGCCACTGCCCAAGATAAATTCTGATGAACTTTTGACATAGTTGCCTTTGCAAGATCAATTGCATCTACCACCTGCCATGATAGAAATCAGTAATCAAAGTCACAAAACTGTCCTTAATATGGCCAAACAGGTGGGTCGGGGACTCGGGGTTGGGGCCGGGCAGGTTGCCAACATGTCATAACTGGTTAGGGTCAAAACAGGGAAATTTTGGGATGCCTCATTAGAGGTTTGGGTGGGGCTTACTCAAGACCCTTGTCCAAAATTACTAGTGTGTCACATATGATTACAAAAATATATTTTTGAATAAAATGAACTAAGATGTAAAATGCTTACTTGTGAAAGTTTGTTCCCGAGAAGTATAATAGAAGCTGCATTAGAGGCGGCATTTTCTTGTCCGTCGACTCGCAAAGCAATTCCAACATCGGCTAGAGCCAAAGAGGGTGCATCATTGATTCCATCCCCGACCTTTTGGTGGTTAAGTTGTGTCAGAATTTTTTTAGAAAGAACATTTCAATAACAATTATCAGTTACTGAATAATAATTCACCATTGCAACACGGTGGCCTGATTTTTGTAGAGTTGAGATGGCACCAGATTTTTGTTGTGGAGTCAAAGATGCATTGATAAGATGAGTTCCTATGCCCACTGTTTTTGCTACACTTGCAACTGCCTCTTCCCTATCTCCGGATAATAGGATTGTTTCAATCTCCTTCTCTTGTAGCCTTCAAAACAATATGTTAAAGACAGGCTCACAGACATGCTACAATAGAAATGTAAAAGGTAGAGGTGGTAAAAAGGGTGGGTTAATGGGTCGTGAAGTTCGAGTCCAGTCATCCCAAAAACTTTCCGAAGTTAATCCTAATTAGTTCGAATGTAAAAAATCGAGAAAGTTAAAGGGTTAAATTAAATGAAAGTTGAGAGATGATTTTCTAGAGAATTACAACAAATTTAAGAGTTTTAATATGATTAAGAGTCATTTATTATCATTATATTAGTATGTTTATCTCTATTAGTAGTTTAAATTCCTGGAAGGTAGTAGTATGAATCATAGTAGAATTGAGTTAGAGTTGGGTTAGGAACTTTTTTTTATCGTAAGTTTAGTACAAATAGAGGGTTAATGTGATTGTTTTGTTGTAGTTTTTTGTTCATAATAATAGTGAAAAGAGTCGTGGAAGTTTCCACAAAATATTAGTGCGCTTTCAGTTTGCTTATCGATTCTAGGCCAACAATTGGTATCAAAGCTTAAAGGATTAATCAAGATGGTGCTGGAGGAAGACCGATTTATTAAAGGTAATTATAAGCAACATGTGACTGAGCGGGTCTCTTGTTTCTGGGAAACAAACCGAACAGGTCAGGTTCTCTAGTTGAGCAGCAAGTAGATTAAAATCGACAATGAAGATAAACAGCATCACATCAAAAAAGTGGCAAAAAGTAAGTGAGAAAGAACAAGGATTCATTGTGAATCCATATGAAAAAAAGAAAGTAAGAAGAAGAAAGATATATTATATATTAAAATCTTTGAATCTATATGAAAGAAAAGCAAAAGAAAGAAGTAAGAAAGAAAGAAGAAAGAAGAAAGAAAGAAAGAAAGAAAGAAGAAGAAAGAATGAAAGAAGAAAGAAGAAAGAAAGCAAGAAGAAAGTAAGAACGCAAGAAGAAAGAAAGAAAGAAGATGAAGTGAGAAAGAAAGAAAGAGAAAGAAAGCAAGTCAAGCAAGACAAGAATCAAGAACGATGGGAAGCTAGAAAGAGAAGCAAGATCTAATTAAGAATATGGGGGAATGTTGGAAGTTGATCATAATTGGTTCGGATGTGAAAATCAAGAAAGTTGAGGGGTTAAATTGAAATAAAGTTAACAGTTGATTACCTAGAGGATTAAAACAAATCTAGGAGTTTTAGTATGATTAAGAGTCTTTTATTATTATTTAATTAGTATGTTTATCTTTATTAGTTGTTTAAATCCTAGAAGGTAGGAGTATAAGTTTTAGTAGAATTTAGTTAAAGTCGCCAAGTCAGGTTAGGATTATCATAGGTTTAGTATAAATAGAGGGTTAATGTAATTGTTTTGGTGCGGTATTTGTTCTTAATAATAGTGAAAAGAGTTGTGGAAGTTTCCACCATATATTTTGGTGCGTTTTTCGGTTTTGCTTATCAATTCTGGGCCAACAAAAAGTCTTTTTTTTTTCAATGCTTGTTACAAATAATTAATGTGGGAAATATAATTATAAGAGAGCAGTAACTGAAATATAATATAGCTGTTTTGAATAAAGTGATGGTTGTATGCCTTAAAAGTACGCTTCAGACGACTTGCGACCCATTTGACCTGTTAGACAGGACCCAAATCAACCATTAAAGTTTAAATGGGTAAAAACTGCAACCATTAGCAAAAGACTTTGAGTGTAACTAACCAGAGATAGCATTCTACAACCCATTTCTCATAAATAACTAGAAATATAAAATTAACAGATAGTACCTTTTCACAGTTGTCTCCGCATCATGGCGTAAATTATCAGATATTCCAATAGCACCAATAATCCCTTCACCTTCCCGACCAATGAAAACAACTGTCTGTGAATAATTGGATGATGAACGACCTTCTGATGATCTCTGTATCACATCTTTCTCCAACTTCATTACATCAGAAATGCTTTTTTTATGATGGAAATGTTCATGAACCCATTTCATCGATCCAATAGCCACCAAGTGTCCATCTACTTCTGCCAATGTCCCAAAACCTGGTTCTGCCAACTGCCTTCTTGTAAGTGGAATATTTAGATTCAACGATTCTGCTTTAGAAATAATAGCTTTTGCAATAGGATGTGATGCGGTTTTTTCTACTGCAGCAGCCAGTTGGAGAATCTCTGTTTCTCCATGACTAAAAGATCCAACAGCAGAAACCGCAGGTTTTCCTTCTGTTAGAGTCCCTGTCTAGTAATAGTTAGAAGACAGGTCAGCAAAATGAGAGGCTTGGGTAACAGGTCAAACTGATAACTTTTTTGGCACCGAACCGGGGGTCAAATGGGGTTAGGTGCAAAAGTTCAACTTTTTTTATACAAGTAACGTGTTGAATATGATTTAAATTTACATTATTTCAATAATAATACATGTTCTTGCATAAAATGATTTAGAACGGTTTTGTCTTTGTAATGTTATATTAGAAGGCTGATGCAACTAAAGAAGCCAAAACAACCAAGGAGCTTCCTGCATACATGCACTGATGTACAAGGTAGAAGTTACTTCGGAAGTTTTACACTCATCACAAAAATTATTCTAAGTGTAAAATCTTCCGAAACCAAAGACCAAATCTTCCGAAGCCAAAGATGAAGTCTTCCGACGCTTCAAAGACAAAGTCTTCCGAAGCCAATGAAGTGAAGACTGGTTTCTTCCGAAGACAGAGAGGACATGCTTTCTCTGATCTAGTTTTTCATAAAGCTGACTTACTTTCCGCTGCAACTCTGAAGACTCACCAACTTATACAAGTTGGTGAAAAGGTCCACGCTTTAGTAAACTGTAAATTATGGTCTTGAGTCTGTAACTTCCTACTTTGTACCTTTTTATCCTTTTTATAATATATTAAGATGTGAGTTATGGCATGTCATAATCACTAGTCAAAATGCAATCTGCCTTTTGACTTTACATTGATCTTGTTGTCTAGATTAGTGTTTCCAGCTGGCCTTCAAAGTATGGCCGGCTGTAGGATGTAATATAAAGTATCTCAAGTCCTTGTCTTTCTTTTTATGCTTTGTAACACTTGTAAAAGAACTTGAGAGCAATATACAGTATTCTTGAAAACCATACTTATCTTGTTCTTGTTCTTAAGTTCTGTCTCATTGTTTACTTGTGTTCTTAACATCATTTACACAAACCCGGTTCCCATTTGATATGTTAAGTGTTCTAACACTCTTCTCATTGTGAGACTGATTGTATTGAGCATCCCTTTAACCGGTCCTGCAATTGGTATCAGAGTATTTCCAGGCTCTTGATTGTAAGATCTCACCATCTTAAATCCCTTCAGTTTCACAAAACACTTAACAACTCAAATGGCAGCTATCACAAGTTAACTTAATGCCAGGCTGAGCTTGTGATCAACAAAGCCAGGGCAGAAAAATGTATTCTTGAAAAAGAGACCTTCAAGAACATGATATCCTCATCTTTGCATGCAAAAATTTGTTATCAGAATAAGCACGGACTGAGATCTACTGAGATAGCTTATCCACACACTCTATTGTCTGTAAGATCTCCAAGGAGATAGTGAAGAATGATTCTGAGAAGAGTGAAGAAGATTATCCTAAGAAGGGTCACTATTCTCCTGAGTAGAGAAAAAAATCTAGAATGACCAAGTCTAAGAGGAAGAACTTGATCAGGAAATCAAAGAAGGCTCAAGAGATCAAGGCCACTTTCAACTCTAAGCAGATCAAGTGTTTATCTCTGCAGGATTTGAAGTGGTGAAGGCTGAAGATTCAACTATGAACTCTAGTACCAGGAGTTCTAGTTCATGTCCAACTCATTCCAGCAAAAAGAAGAAGGCTGATCAGCTGTGTACCACTGCTACATAGCCTGAACCATCTAGTTCCAATAGCAAGCCTCACCCTAAGAAGTTTGCTGCATCATCTATGAAGATGAATATGGAGGTGGAAAGTGATCAAGTTCAGTCTTTCTCTCAAAAGAAGACTCTCAAAAGGAAGTAAATGCATTGCATCATGTGTGGTAGTGCTTCTCATCTTGCTAAGGATTGCATCTACAATCCTAAAAGTACTATTCACATGATCAAAGAGAAAACTTCTGAGAAGAAGAAAGAAAAACTAACTTCGGAAGAACAATCTTTTCCATTCGGAAGCTCCAATGTGAAAAAGAAGACAAGTGAAAACTTGCCTTTGGAAGAAAAATTGGTCTCGGAAGAAAGAAATGCTTCCGAAGTACTGAAGCCTCCTGCAGCGAAAGCAAGATCTTTCAAAGGTCCGGTCTTCAAAACTTCCGAAGTATTGAAGGTCAAGTCTAATCTTCCAAAGATGGTGTGGAAGATGAAGGAAGACCAAGTGACTGAAAGTTCTTCATCTACAACAGCTGATTATCCTCAAAACTTGAACATTGAATCAATTACTGTTACATTGTCTTCAAATCAGTTTGATAAGCCCAAGACCAATGAGGCTTGGGTTTCTAAATGTAACTAAACATTTCCTTTTGTGCAGGAACAGCTAAAGACCAATAGGAATGTATGGATCATTGATAGTGGCTGTTCCAGGTACATGACAGGCAATGGCTCCTTACTTCAAATATTTGAGAAAATTGATGGAGGGTCAGTTGCTTTTGGAGGAGATGCTGGAGGTTACATTACTAGAAGGGGCAGGGTCACAAATGGTAAGCTCGGTATTGAAAAGGTAAACTTTGTCAAAGAGCTTAGGTACAATCTACTGGTGTATCCCAATTTTGTAATCAGAGACACAACATGTTCTTTACTGAGCATGAGTGCATTGTTCTCAAACCCGGGGTGGTCATTTCTCAAAAGCATATCCTGCTCAGAGCCCCCAGGAAAAGGAACATCTACAAGATGGATCTGCAGGAAACATCTCCCTCAGAAGAAGTTTCTTGCTTTCTATCTAAAGCAAATAGTGATGAGTCTTTCCTGTGGCGTAAAAAAATATGTCATGTAAACTTTAAAAACATGAATAAACTATATAAAATTGATGGGTAACTAGAATGCCAAAGAAAGAGTTTACAAGTGATGACCACTGTGTTGCATGCCTGAAAGAGAAGCAACACAAAGTGCCTCACAAGCCAAAGGAAAGAAACTCTATCACTACTCCCCTACACTTATTACATATGGATCTATTTGGCCCCACCAGTGTAATGAGTTTAGAAAGGACCTCATATTGTTTGGTGATCACAGATGACTTCATAAGATTCACTTGGGTCTTTTTTCTTAGAACTAAGGATGAGACTATTGAGATCTTGAAGAACTTCATTCTGAAAATTAAGAATCAATATGATCACAAGGTCAAGACCATAAGATGTGATCAAGGAACATAATTTAAGAACCAAATCCTTGATTCATTTTGTGATGAAAAAGGTATTACAAGACAATATAGTGCTTCCAGGACTCCTCAGCAAAATGTGTTGCTGAGAGGAGAAACAGGACACTTATTAAGGCTGCAAGAATCATATTGTCTGACTCTAAACTGCCCATCACCTTCTGGTAATACTCCTTATTAGCTGTGGCATAAAAAGAGACCATTTATTGGTTTTCTCAGGCCATTTGGATGTCCTGCTACCATCTTGAATACCAAAGATCAAGTACCCAAATTTGATAAGAAATCAAATGATGGACACTTTATTGGATACTCTTCCTAAGCTAAGGCTTATAGAGTATACAAACTTAGAACTAGAGTAGTTCAGGAGTCAGCCAATGTGACCTTCAATGAGCACACTCATAGTGTGAAAGGTTCTGGTCCTGATTGGCTATTAGATCTTGATTTAGTTACTAACTGTTTTAACAAATCTTGTGAGAATGTTTCAGGATCTACAGGTAACTTATCAACAGGAGATCCTGACCCAAGATTTGAGCTGAGAAGACCAAACAAGCATACTACCTCAGTTCCAGTGGTAACTAACTCTGCAAGTGAAGATCCTATCAGCACAAACATGACAAATTCAGCTGATACATCTGAGATGCCAACAAATTCCAGCTCAGAGGTTCAAAACTCAGGTGAAGTAGCTTCAAATGTAAGAGGAAATGGAAGTGGTGACAATGATCAAGAATTTCTTGATGCTGATAACCACTCCATAGAAGACAACATAAATGATGTCACACACTCATTGGATCAAGCCTCTCTTTATAAGTGTGCTAAATTTCTCGTATTTAGATCTTTCCAATCAATTTGCTGTGATCCCTCAACTCAGGATCCACAAGTCACACCCCACCACAAACATCATTAGAAATGTTGATACAAGAGTAAGAACAAGAGCACAAACCCATGACAAAAATGTTTGTCTATACTCTTGCTTCTTGTCCCAGATAGAGCCAAAGAAAGTTAATGAGGCTTTAAAGGATGGAAGTTGGGTTGAAGCAATGCAAGAGGAGCTACTTCAATTCAAAAGACAAAAGGTTTAAAACCTATGTTCTCTTCCTCAAGGGAAGACTACCATAGGAACCAAGTGGGTTTTTAGAAACAAGAAGGATGATAGAGGACTTGTCATCAAGAATAAGGCCAGACTAGTTGTTCAAGGATACACACAAGAAGACAGATGTTTTTGCTCTTATGGCAAGACTTGAAGCTGTAAGAATATTCATGGCTTTTGCTGCATTCAAGGATTTTAAGGTCTACCAATTTGATGTCAAATGTGCTTTTCTATATTGGGTGATTGATGAACAGGTGTATGTCAAACAACCACCTGGCTTTGCAGACCCAGATCATCCTGATTATGTCTGCAAACTTGATAAAACTCTTTATGGGCTGCACCAAGCTTCAAAAAAGTGGTATGAGACACTATCTCAGTATCTCTGTCAACATGGCTACAAGAGGGGTACTATAGATGGAACTCTCTTAATCAAAGGAACAAGAAATGACTTAATACTAGTTCAAGTATATGTAAATGACATTATCTTCGGGTCAACTAATCCAAAGCTCTAAAAAGATTTTGAGAGGCTGATGAAGAATAGATTTGAAATGAGTGTCATGAGGGAACTTAATTTTTTTTTTAGGAATTTAAGTGAATCAAGTTGACAATGACATCTTCATAAGTCAATCAAAGTATGTATAAGACATACTTACAAGATTCAACATGACTGATTGTAAGATTGCCAAGACACCCATAGCCAGAAACCACTCCCTTGGACCTGATCTTGAGGGGGAGTGTGTGGATGAACATCTCTGCAGGACTGATATCATGTTTGCCACATGCATCTGTGCAAAATATCAAGCCAACCCCAAAATGTCACACCTAGTTGCTGTCAAGAGGATTCTTAGATATCTCAAAGGTGCTCCCAAGCTTTGCCTTTGGTATCCAAAGAATTCTGACTTCAATCTGTATGTCTATACAGATAATGACTATAGTAGCTGCAACATGACTGCAAAGTCTACATCTGGGGGATGTCAATTCTTTGGTGGAAGGATAGTCTCTTAGCAATGCAAGAAACAATCCTGTGTGTCTGCATCAACTGTTGAAGCTGAATACATTGCTGCTGCAAGCTGCTGTGCTCAAGTGCTTTGGATTCATAATCAAATGCTGGACTATGGATTCAACTTCAAAGAGACTCTTATTCACATAGACAACAACAGTGCTATCTCTATTACAGAGAATCCTGTGCAGTACTCAAGGACAAAACACATCAACATCAGGTATCAGTTGATTAGAGATAATTTTGAAAAGTAATTAATCAAACTAGTCAAAGTTAACACAAATAAACAATATGCTGATCTGTTCACTAAAGCTTTTGATGAACAGAGATTCAAATATCTTGTATCAGCTATTGGGATGATTAACTTTGAGTAGATTTTCTTAAACTTAAATCAACTTTATTTCTAGAAACCTGTGTGTCCTAAGTTGTCTATTTTATCACCTTCATAAACCCAGTTTATTTTGGAAGAAAATCTTTGAAATGATGTTTCTTAGATTTTTAAAAAATTTTCCAAACATATTTTCTTTCGGAAGTTTTCAAGTCGTCTTCGGAAGAACATTATGTCTTCAAGTCAAATAACTACTTATAAGAAATTTACATTCGGAAGAAATTCTGAGATATTTTCCGAAGCTTAAATATGCTTCTAAGTACTTACATGCATTTGAAGAACAATTTTCTTTCTAAAGCAATTAAGTCTCGAAAGATTTATTCTCTTTAGAATAAAACTCCAAGTATTAATCTCTTCCGAAACCAAACATATCTCAAAAGTGAAAATTCTCTAAATATTTTCCTTCCGAAGCAAAATTTTCACAAACCTTAGGAATATCTTTCGAAGCCAAAATTGGCTTCTGAAGCGTTTTCTTAAAACTTCCGAAGACAAAATTACCTTCTTGGCTTCGAAAGCTTTTTCTTAAAACTTCCAAAGACAAAATTACCTTCTTGACTTCAGAAGCTTTTTCTTAAAACTACCGAAGACAAAATTACCTTCTTGGCTTCAGAAGCTTGGAAGCTTTGTCTTAAAAACTTTCGAAGACAAAATTAATTTCGGAAGATTTTCAACTTACAAGAAAACTACCTTTTTTGGCACTTTTTCCGAGGTGGGACCGACATTCGGATTTCAAAGTTTATTCTTTTGCATTAACTTTGTCTCAAATTCATTTTATATATATTCTCTCAACGGTTCCTGCTCCTTTCACTATCTTCTTCATCTGCAAATTCTCTAACCTAAATTCACCCACAAACCGTCCTTGTTCTTATCTTCCTTCACAATAAAGCTACTTAAAAAATGGCCAACTTTCATCGCAGAAACCAACCCAATTTTTTTATGCATCTTTACAGGCAACATAATCAAGTTTCTCTATTAGACTCTGAGAAAGATCTAGGTTTCTTAAAGGTTTGTTGTTTTCTTTCTTTGTCAAAATACTTCACATCCCTCACCATTGATCCTCCACTCTATGAGTATCAGCTTTTGAAATTTTGAAGGACCTGCCAAGAAGTCACCATGGATGGGGAGAAGGCACTGTCTATCACAGTGCAGAGGAGGACAATTTTCATCACTCCTGCCTTCATAAATACTCACCTTCAGTTGGATGATGTAGAAGGTGATTTGTCTTTTCTAAAATCTGAGATAGGTTATGAAAGTGACTTCTCAGTCAGAACCTTCAGAAAGAAAAGGTCTCCTCTCAGTGGAAGTACCTCCTCCATATGGTTATCCACAGTTTATCCAACAAACATGAAGGATGGGACCCGGGTTATCCATGTGGCTTCATGGAAGCTGCCATCAGAGCTGCCCCAAGGCCAAATATTCAAGATGATGAGTTAAGAGCAGCCAAGATAAACTACTTGGGAAACAAAAACTACAATGTAGATGAACTACTTCTCTCCCCTTAGGTGAACTGAATAAACTAGCTGACAGAGAGTTGTCCAAGGAGAGAAAGGAGACAGAGGATGCAACATTGTTCCTCAAAAACATGAAAAAAAGGAGTAAAAAAAGGCTTTACAAGCAAGCTCCTACCCTCTACTCAGTTCAAGAAAAGTCCTGAGACAGAGGCTTTGGTAACTGCATAACCTCAAGTAGACAAGTAAGCTGATAGACTGAACATGATCAACTACCTGAGTGGCAGAGGACTCTATCAGGTATCTACACTTCTTCCCTTATCATATGAGCATGTTGAATTTGAGTATCTCAAGCAGCTAGAGCAACAAGTCATCAAGGAACATAAGGCTGCTAAGAGAAAACTAAGGGAAAAAGCTGCAAAGTCAAGAGCTATCATCCAAAAAAGCTAAAAGAAGTCTGCTTACAGAAAAGGATGATGATTTTCTTGAAGCTGTATAGATTTTCCGAAAGGAGGCTTGGTCCAATGTCTCTATTCACTATGGATATGCATATCAGAGTGATTAAGCAGAAGATTAAGAAGGGAGAGCTTGTTGACTTGTATTCTCCACCAAGTCCAGCTCAACCTGAAGTAGAGGTAAAGGTTGAACCCACTGAGACAACACAACCTGGACTTAAAGCTGCATCTCAGTCAACTTCATCTTCTGATCTACAGTAGGGTCCTCTTCACTCTTCTTCTGAACCTGTAAGAGAAAAGAACCCAACTAAAATAAACACAGTAGAACAACCTGGTGCTGAAGACCAGTCCTCTCAGTTAAAGACTTTAAAGAGGAGAAAAAGGATGGTCATGAAGAGTGTTTCCAAAAAAAAGACCAAGGCATCCACCTCTACACCTCAGGATGAGTCAGAGCATCCTGAGGTAGTGCAAGAAGAGGTTGCTCAACTAACTCCAGCTCAAGTAGAGCCTCTTACAACTGGAAGACCCATCTTGTCCTGAACTTTTGTTGCTAATCCAGACAGATGGTATATCATCAGAGATCAAGGAGGTCAAAATGTATATTTCTGGCAAGACATGCTTGATCTTCCTTTACATGATCTCCATAACATGAGAAGATTTTATGAGAGTCTGAGGGATCCTGACTAGATAATGAAGAAATGTATGGTCTTGATCCTAATAAGAACTGTCAACATCTGAATAACTTCTCTGTTTTGGTAGCATCAGCCTAGGGGGAGTTTGTAAGGTTATATTAGAAAGCTGATGTAACCAAAAAAGCCAGAACAACCAATGAGCTTCCTGCATGCATGAAGTGATGTAAAAGGTAGAAGTTACTTCAGAAGTTTTACACTAATCACAGAAATTATCTAAGTGTAAAATCTTTCGAAGTTAAAGACCAAATCTTCCGAAGGTAAAGATAAAGTTTTCCGAAGCTTCAAAGACAAAGTCTTCCGAAGCCAATGAAGTGAAGACTAATTCTTCTGAATACAGAGAGGACATGCTTTCTCTGATCTACTTTTTCATAAAGCTGACTTACTTTCCGCTGCAACTCTGAATACTCACCAACTTATACAAGTTGGTGAAAAAATCCATGCATTAGTAAAGTGTAGATTATGGTCTTGAGTCTGTAACTTTCTACTTTTTACATTTTTATCCTTTTTATAATATATTAAGATATGAGCTATGGCATGTCATAATCACTAGTCA
Source organism: Flaveria sonorensis (assembly GCA_025506505.1). NCBI lineage: Eukaryota > Viridiplantae > Streptophyta > Magnoliopsida > Asterales > Asteraceae > Flaveria > Flaveria sonorensis. The sequence continues at coordinate 40,643,795 of CM046433.1, read as the reverse complement.
AAATGCAATCTGCCTTTTGACTTTATATTGATCTTTTTGTCTAGATTAATGTTTCAAGCTGGCCTTCAAAGTATGGCCGGCTGTAGGATGTAGTATAAAGTATCTCAAGTCCTTGTATTTCTTTTTATGCTTTGTAACACTTGTAAAAGAACTTGAGAGCAATATACAGCATTCTTGAAAATCATACTTATCTTGTTCTTGTTCTTAAGTTCTGTCTCATTGTTTACTTGTGTTCTTAACATCATTTACATAAACCCGGTTCCCCATTTGATCTGTTAAGTATTCGAACACTTTCCTCACTGTGAGACTGATTGTATTGACCATCCCTTTAACCGGTCCTGCAGTCTTAAAACCACACTTTGGGCAACTTTTGACCCTTTCCATTTTAGATGATTATTTTATTGTAAAAAAGTGGGAGGAAATTGCTAAGTGTCTCAAATACCTTGTCTAGAGTAATAGTGTCTATATTTGCCAAGCGTTCCAATACATCACCTCCTCTGATAAGAAGTCCTTGCTTAGCTCCTGTTCCACATCAATTACAAAATTTGTTAAAAAAAGAGAAAACTATAAAAGAGAAACATATAAGGTTTCTTGGTTTAACCAATAACCTTCCGTGAATTGTTAAAAACATTACAGTTTATAAATTCATTATTTTACCTAGAGAGGTACCAACAAGTATAGCAGTTGGTGTTGCAAGGCCTAGTGCACACGGGCAAGAGACGACCTGAAAATAATTTACTTATAAACAAAGGAAGATAGTGAATTTGCATGAACAGGGAACATTTACAGATGCTTATTTTATAAGTCACGTCACTTGGAGAGTATAGTAAAGAAGAAATTTCAAGATCATCCTCGAGTTGGAGGGCATTAAGTTCCCTATGACTCACTCACCAAGACATCTGTGGAAAGCTTTAAGCTCAAAAGTAAAGAACTTCCCTCAGGTCCAGAAATGTCATTGAGCAATACATCTGGGAAAGCATGTACACCAACATAGTACCTTAACAAAAAACAAAAACCAACAAGGCAACTTGATATAGGTTGTGTACATACAAGAAAGGTACCTAAATAAATGAATATTTTTGATACTTTCTAAATGACAATCTTTGTATCATAACCATAGGCTAGAATTATTATGGTAAATGACAAATAAGTAGTTCAATACCAGAAGGTGAATGTTGCAGCAGATAAAGTCATAACAGTGTACACGAATGGGCCAGCAATCGCATCTGCAAGCCTCTGTATAGGTGCTTCACGGCCTTGAGCATCCTCTACCTAAACAAGGTTGAAAAATGGCTCAAGCAGGTCAACCATTGCTCAAAGTGTATTTTTAAAACATAAATCTCCTAAATTGCTTTATTTAGCATTTAGATATTATTGAAATACTACAACTCCTGTACTTATTTGACAACTAATTACTTATAGAAGAAATTAGAAACAATGTCAGACAGAATGTTTCCAGTACCCAACCTTATTTATTACCCAGTTGTGACCAAACTCTGCTGTGACCCCTTACCGAGCCTTGCCCATTTTACCATCATTAGCATGCACATCTGTCTTTTCATGTTTTTAAGGCTGGGCAAAAGACTGACCCCTTACCGAGCCTGCCCATTTTACCATCATTAGCATGCACATCTGTCTTTTCATGTTTTTAAGGCTGGGCAAAAGACAGTGTTGTAAAAACCGGTCCTAGTCGGCGATTAACAGGGGATTAATAGGAAATCGGCCATCAACCTTGGCGATTTCACATAATCGGAGGGTTAATCGGTAATCGGTCCTAGTCGGAAAAAATCGGACCTAGTCGGACCTAATCGTCAAAATTGGTCAAAAGTCGGTCAAATTTCTTTCAAAATCAATCAAAATTGCCCAGATTTGTCAAAATCAGTCAAATTTGGGTTAGGATTGGTCAAAATATGTTAATGTTTGATTTTTTTTAATTTAATTATACATATGTATATATATATACACAGATATACATATAAATTACATATAAAATTCCAATCTGATTAATCCCAATTAATCCCGACTAATCCCGATTAATCCCGACTAATCCCGATTAATCCCTAGGCGGTACCACACCGCCCGACTAGCACCTAGCGATTTTTACAAACATGGCAAAAGCATCTATGTAAGTAGCCTTCCTGATAATCAAGATGTGAAACAGTGACACATGCCCCTCTAATATTTCATCCAATCAATATGGAAACAGATACTAACCATTTTCACAATCTTTGTTATTGTTGAGTTGGACCCGATGGAAGAAGCTTCAATTTTCAGTGGACCATCCTGAAAGACAATCATGAAACACGGTCATGATCATTACTCATGACATTAGGAAGTCCATCCTTAAACATATAAAAATGACAAGTTTGATATAATAAGAAATCATATTGGGAGGAACATAAAACCCGCATGTTTAAATTCCAAACGCTGATCTTATATACTATGTGGAGAACAAACTACAGTTTATCTTGTATTAATGCTAAATTTGATATTTTTTTGTTAATAAATTTCGAAAGTTTACCCAGTTTATTGTTCCAGCTGAGACTAAAAGGCCCCTTTCCTTGAAAACAGGAAGGGACTCGCCTGTGAGCATGGACTCATCCACAACACTTCTCCCCGCAACAACTTTTCCCTGCACACAAAGTTTAATTAATTGTTTAAAACACAATCATATTCAATTTGAGAAGATCAATACATCATAGCATGTAGATATTCCAAATATAATGTAGCTATAGTATTGTTAGATGTGAATAGTAATGTTTTAGTTAATAAGCTTACATCTACAGGAATGGTTTCTCCTGGTAAAACCAGCACCGAATCTCCAACTCGAATGTCATCGGTAGGGACTTCAACACTGATTGAATCAGAACTTAATATGTTGTCATCTGTTAAATTGCTTTCAGACGGAGAAATCACTAGCCGTGACTGTGTGGATATCAGTGACTGGAGACGCATAAAAAATGTTATCACTTTCAGATTTTTCAGAAATATTTTTTAAAACTGTCCACAAGAGTAGGCCTATGGTAATTAACTAACTATCAACTTCAGAGATATAAATCCATAACATCAAATCCGAACAAATTTATTAGATTGATGTAACTGACTTCAAACGTGTTTGTTAAATTTGTAATTTGTTTGATAAGATGTAGGTAGACATGGAAGCATGTCCGCACAATCGAGTACCTATTAATAGTACTGCAGACAGAAAGGATAACATAAAACATGTGAAAACAAATAGATATTATATTATTTTATATTTTTATACTGATTATGGATATCAAACCTTATATTCTAAAAGATAAACTTACTAATAATTCATTCATGTCACTAGATGCCCTAAGTCTTGCCCTTTCTTCAAGTGATCGCCCCAAGAGAACAAAACCAAGAAGCATGACCTGCATGCTAAAAGAGAGAACCTATTCAGTAAAATTGTCATTGAACAACTAATGCAACTGAAAGAGTACATAGTAGTCATGCTAAGAAGAAAACTAGGCGTAGTAAAAGGGGCAGGTTGGGTAATGTGTGTAAATAAATTATGGTTAGACGGGTTGTTTTTTGTGCCAGTCAAATGGTACGGTGAATAATTTTTTGTCCAAACAAATTTTATATATAATTAGTGTGTCAATTAAAACATATAAACTAACTATAACTAAATTTGTTATAAGATATAATTTAGGAGGCCATATGAGTTATAAATACACTTTGGGTGACCTTCAACCTGTTTGACCCGTTCACCACATTTACTAGTCAAAAATACAACATAACCCCAACCAGCCAAATGAGAAGTAAATGGTCGAAATCACCAACTCTACAGATAACTAATAAGTTACAGCATACAAACCGGCTCATCAAAGAATGTTGCATCCCATCCAAGCTCAGGGTTAAGAAGTGAGATCTAAGTGGAGAAGAAAATTTTAGCAATATGAAATATGGAAACTTAAAATAACGATATGCAAGAAAAGCTCACCGCACTTATCATAAATGCCGCAATGGATCCGAATCCGACAAGAGAGTTCATATTTGGAGATCCCTTATAGAATGCCTTGAGACCATCAGCTAGCAATTCTGAGAAAGATTTCATTTTATAAGATCAGCTATATGTGCGACACTTCACTGCACCAGAATGAAACAAGAAAGCAAACGGTTGTCTTATTTTGTTTTTTTGGGAGGTCATAAACAATTGCAGTATTTCAAAAATGGCCACCACTGATTCGATAAAGCAGCGTGCCTCATTCAGATACAACAAATGTGCAATTGCAGTCTTTATGTTAGTATAAAAAAACAAGGTTTGTATCTTTTAACGAAGCAACTTGGAGCAGAAAATAAAGAAAACCAAGAAGGCTAACAAAAATTGTAACTAACCTCTTCCAGGTCCCAACAAGGCACCAACAGCTAAACTGGCTTTGAAATAGGAGTTGTGAAGTAACTCTAGAAATGTACCTATAGAAACCACAAGTTGATGCAATTCATATAGATAAAAGGCAAGTACCATACTAGATTTCTGCCTTCTGTCAAAATCCCGCTTTAACGTCTACATATTAATCTTATAAGAACTGTCCAAATCTAGAGGTGAACTTTTAACATTTTAAAAATTGACCATTTTGCTTTAAGAAAAAAAAAATGATTCTTCACGGCCATTTTACCTGACTTTATCTTTCATAACTAAGAAGAGGAATTGCAGAAAATGGCCCAAAAAACTCAAGTATATCTGTTTATTTTTGGATTGCTACAAGTAGAGCGGCTCCTTTGAACTTAAAAGGCCAAGTAAATTGATCACAAATGTTGCTCACCCAAAAACATTGGACGTTTATAAGATCAAAGCCAAGGATGCGAACGCAAAATAATAAGAAAATGAAAAGGGGGAATTTCATACCATGGGCGATATGAATGTGCAGAGAATGCAAAACATGAGAAGCATGTGATCCACAACATAAAGCAACTAAAGTCCAAGCAAAAGCAACTCGATTTCTGCTGTCGATCATCAAAGCCTCCTTCCTTGCCACAGTCTCCTTCCATTTCCGCACCTTCTCGTCTACCCCTGAGCCGGAAGCTCTTCTCCTGGACGGAAATCCACACTCACTCAACCTCCTAGTAAACTCAACCGCCGCCGCCTCCGCCTCCGCCGCAGAGTTCAACCTAATCGCCGCCGTCTCGGTCAACATATTTACCACAACGGAATCGACTCGCGGATCAGAAGAAATGATGGACTTCACACGTGAGACGCAGGCGCCACACATCATGCCTGTTACATCGAGGAGCACAGAAGGCGGTTCTGGAGGTGGTAGTTTCTCCTGCAGCGGGGCCTTCAGCTCAACTGCCTTGGCCAGGACCACGAGCTTGGGAACGTGCATACGTGCTGGCGGCCGGTAACCGTAGCCACGACGTCGTCTGTAGTCGACATTGCAGGTCAATATGCGATGATTGAAGGTGGTGGTGGACTTGGGTTGAAGCGCTACAGAGATGCGGAGGAGATCCGTCCTCATTGGATGTCGCACAGATAGAGGGAGAGAGACAGACAGAGAGATCTGATACATAAAAATATGTGTTGACCATAAATTATTTTTTTAACTTGTATTAGAGTTAATTACGCAAATGGTCTATGTGGTTTGAAGAAAATAACAGGTTTGAGTACTAAAAGTTTTTTTAATAAGTTGGTGTATTGTGTTTTTAAAATGTAACAATTTAAGGTATTAACACTAACAGATGTTAATTTTTCTGTTAAATATAAAGGTATTTTCGTCTTTTCAATTTAAAAGGACTACTAATATAACTTAAGAGAGTGTTTGTGTCATTTAACATATTTAAAGGAGTGTTTGTGTAATTTAATATATATATATATATATATGTGTGTGTGTGTGTGTGTGTGTGTGTGTGTGTATGTATATACAATGTATGTATCTTTATCTTCTTCATAGGCAGAATAATGTCACCTCCCACTTTCAGTCACCACCGTTGGGCACCACCGCCGATCACCACCCCAAGCAACCACCGCACGGCTTCCAACATCGGCCACCACCCCATCACATCCCTCACCACCACCACCTTCTCCTTAATGAAACAAAAGCAATGTCAACACCATATTCATCACCGCATCATCACAACAATCTCACCGTCGTCATCATCGCGTCGCTACCACCATCGCAGCATCCATCGTCGCTTTATCTCTATTGAACCACCACTACAGCCAACAAGCCCTAAATCAAGAATCCCCAATCAGGTAGTTCTAAATTAGGGTTTTAAGAAAAACTTAAGGGGGAGGAATCTGCGATATGTATGGATTTAGTTTGGTGGTGTCGTCGGATGGGTGACGACCAAGGTGATAGTGGCGGCGTTGGTGGATTTAGTGGTGGTGGTGTACTGAATGGGAATGGGAGGGAGGCGACAACTGTTGGGATGGGGTTTTTTCTTACGGGCGGCGGTGGTGGATTTAGTGGTGGTTTAGCGGTGTTGACCAAGGTGGTGGTGGGTGTCAGATATGGCAGGGTAAAACGTCGGTGGTGGGGCGACAGTTATGGTGTATAACAATGGTGGTGGTTTGGTATTTTGAAAGAGATGTGGGTGGGGTGGGTGGGGGTGGGTTGGATTTTTTTTAAATTATAGGTAGTTACACAAATAGTCCCTAGATAAATGAGAAATATAAAATTACAAAAATAGTCCCTCAAAGGGTATTTTAGTTATTTTATTTAAATTTAATAGAAAAAATAACGTTAGTTAGTCTTAGTACTCATTCTCGTTATAAAATTGAAAACATAATACCTCAACCTGTTACAAAAAACCCTTAGTACCTAAACTTGTTATTTTCGATAAACCACAGGGAGTATTTATGTAATTAACTCCTTGTATTATTACACCAACTAATTATTTGGTTGGTGAAATTAAATTCTCGTTTTTCTTATGGTTAAACATAAGGGGAAGATATAAAATGTAAGTTGAAAAACATGGTATAAATTTTAATTATAACTTTTTTTTTCCCTCAAGATTTATTTAATATATTTCTCTTTCCCGTTCAAAAAAAAATAAGAGTAGGGATATCGGTATGAGTGGCACGTAAAAATATTTGAAAACAGATATTGAATGAAAAAATGGGACTTTCGAATCGTAATTTTATGTAAATCCCAATATCTCATGGATATCGAATTTTCATATTCGTATTCAAATAGTGAATTTAGAAACTTCATATGGTTTGGATGTCGGAATATATTTGATACTTGTATTATATATATTTATCACACATATATATATATATATATATATATATATATATATATATATATTATGTAATAAACTTTTCATCTTTCTCTCTTCTATTAAATAACTACATTAATTACTAATAATATTATTTATTTATTTTTACATTATAATTAGTTTTTTTTAAAATTAAGAAAGAGATCTTTTTATTAATGTTATTTCTATAGAAATAGTTTTTTATAAAAAAATTTCTAAAAAATAAAACTATTTTTACGTAATATTTAAAATTGGTTTTTTTAAAGTAAAATTTTTTTTTATAAAAAAATAATTAAAATAGGAAGTTATAGTAAGGAATAATATTTAAAACAAAATGTTTACTTTATCTTTGAAAAAAATAATAAAATTTAAAAAGTTCATATTATTGTTTTATTACTTGTAGTTATTAATCATACGTATTTTCAATCAAATCTGTCTTAATATATCGTTTTATAATTAATAATTTTTATTCTATTAATATTTTATTTATTCAAATCGTGTAATACACGGGTTTACTAAAAAGCTAGTATGAGTATATTAATCTTAGATACATATTTTATTTTTTATTAAATTTTGTGAAAATTGACTTCTCACACTTCAGTGACAATGTTGATAGAAAATTATTTTTCACACTTACTAAAAAACTCATTTTTATCTATTTTTCCAACAAGATCCCAGGCGATATTTTAAACATATTAGGCATACCTAAGGGTCCGGTTACATTTTACGTAAATTATAAGCATTGTAACTTTTGAATTGCACTTGGAAAATATTTAATTAATTACTCAGGTAATAATTTCTCAAGACTATTTAACTTAGAAAGTACATACTCTTAAATTTACTAGCATTTTTATCATAGTACTAAAACATTCAATCATTCAATAATAACATTTTACCACACGCTATATCGCTAGGTTACTAGCGTTTTCATACTCTAGTAATAATCATATTTTTGAAAATTATATATGAAACTTATTTAGAATCTAAATTGCTAAGAAGAAGCTTATATAAGGAACTTATTTAGCATCTAATCAATTTATAAATTAAATGGTTTTTTTCCAAATAAGATTGGCTATTTAAAATAGAATTCAGACTAAATTAAGTTATATATATTTATCTTATAACTATATATATATATATATATATATATATATATATATATATATATATATATATATGTATGTATGTATGTATGTATGTATGTAAGGCTCCGTCCCCAAAGACCCCACAGTTGGTCATTCATAGCACCATTCGTTATTAAGAACACCTTAAATCATATTATTATAAGAAAACTATCGCAGCGGAATAATTTAACCAAAAACCATTTCTTGCATTAATGATTACTTCTGCCAAATAATACATCGTTGTTTAGAGTTATAAAAGAATATTTAGTTGCATTACAAGACAAAAATATCATAATTGCATAAATGGATGCAGTCTCTATTCACCAAGTAGCTTCAGCCCCATGCCATCCTCAGCAACATCCTTACCTGCCAACTGATATGCATATAAAAAGTCAGTGTTGCTGAGTGAGTCCTAGTTTGATAATATAGAAAATATACTTTTGTAAACTTCACTTTGTGATCATTCCTCAATATACATAATCCTTCATTTAGAGATTCTTTATCTTTCCTTCTTTTATTATCTTTCACTTTCATTAAATAGGATCGCACAAAGCAAGAGTCTACATTGTTGGTTGGCAACAGATGTCGAACCACTGCCGGTACATATTAATAAGTGGTAGCTAACCCCCGACAGTTGATCCACACTGCTAGGCACGAAGCCTGCTCATGAACTTGGATCCTATTTATCTATTGGCCAATCACAAGGATTAGGCCCCCAGATGTGCCTTTCTTGGGCTGAAACAGCCGCACATCAGTTGAGCTAATGACAACATGGTCGTGCACCTCCATTCATTGTGCTTGCAAGGCTTTTCATTCATCATAAGGGCCCGGGGGTAACATTCATTAAGTTTCACTGTCCTTCTTTTATTCCTTTGTGTCCACTTATTATGAATAATACTTTTATAATTTTCATTACCATAAATTCACATATCATGGAACAGTAGTAATTATTCATAGTAAACAGCCCAAAGAAGGTAAATAAAACATAGAATAAGCATAAACTCCCATTAAACATAAGTTCTTATCACTTAAACTCTATTCCCAAAATTCCAGAAAATCCTAAGTGTTCACAGCGCATGAGTAGCATATACAGCGATTGGCAAATCTTTCTAAGTGTTCTCAGCGCAGTGTCCACAGCGGATGACCAACATCCACAGCGGACACATAGTCATACTATAGCATCCACAGCGGATGACCAACTGTAAGGCCCCGGTACCCGGAGACCTCATAGTTGGACAATCATAGCGTTATTGTATTAAACAACACACATTTCATAAAATATTGCAGCGGAATTAAGTTAATAAAAACAATTCATTCTATTAATAATTGCCATTGTTAAGAAATACATCATTGTTTTTAAATTACAAAATACTCTGTTAATTGCATTACAAAACAACAATATTATTAAGGGTGAACGGATGCCAATCTTGCCCTGCCGAGTAGCTTCCCCCGCGTGCCATCCTCAGCAACAATTACCTGCCAACTGAAAATGCATAAAAGTCAGCGTTGCTGAGTGAGTTCTAGTTTTAAAATGTTTAAAATACCTTGTAAGATTTATATATGAAAATATCATTTTCAATAAAATACTTCCTTTACTTTCGCACGTGAGCATTCATCATACATACATCAAGGTATAAACTTTATTATCTTTCATTAACTCACGTATTCGTTCGTTTCGTACATTTTCATTATCTTTCACTATTTCTAGATCCTGTCATAACTTTAGCCCCATCGTTGGGCACAAAGCCACCTCATTCTCGGGGTTAAGTGACAAGGACCCCGTTTCGTACGTATGGATCAATCACCAAGACTGATCCCCCTGTGTGTGAACCCTCATGGGTTAGCCAAGATCGCACGCTGTAACACCCGAAATCTTGTCGAAATAAAAGAAAATAAAAGTATCTTGAAAGAATGGAGAAAGAAGCCAAAGATGAGAGGTGTTTTATGTAAAAGTACACAAAAGTCAAAAAGTGCACTTTATATGGGCATGGCCGCCCATATCACCCCTCCTGCTGCTGTGTTCGACTGAAGAAGAAGAAGAAGCTAAATTCGATTTCTCTCGGTTTCAAGGAGAAGAAGAGGCTGATTTTCGCTTGTGGTGAGTTTTCTTTGTATTTTTGGTTCAGTTTGTGGGGTTTTCGACCTTAGGACCGATTTATATGTGTTTTTTGTGTTCGGTTGTTTGTTTTTGCTTGTTTTAGGTGTTTGAAATCTTATGCACATGAGTTTGGAAGAGTTTTACTTGTTGGCTGCACAGGTGAGTTCTAGACCCCGGTTATGTGCTATTGATGCTTAGGATGTTGGGTATAAGCTTCGAACAGATGGATAAGCATGGTTGGTTAGGAATTGTTGGTGTTTTCATGGTTGTATGCGTACTCTAGATGTTAAGCATGTTAGATCTATGATAAGGATGTGTTAGATCGAGGATTGGGGACTGAATAATTGCATAAGTGCATTTGCAAGTCGGTTAGTTCATCTGCATTTAAGAGCTGAACATACACTTAAAGTACTTTGCTCATGCGCATTTGTTGTATGTTCATCCGCATTTGTAGTTGCTCATGCGCCCTTCTTCCGCATTTCTTTTGTTCATGCGCATTTGCTGTAGTGTTCATGCGCATTTGTTTCAGTCATTCGCATTTGTTCTACCAGCATTTAGTTGGACACTTGGAATAATCTCTGAAGACTTTCATCCGCATTTGTTATTGTTCATCCGCATTGGTTATAGTTCATCCGCATTAGTTATTGTTCATCCGCATTAGTCTCTGTTCATCCGCATTTGTCTAAGGACTTAGGATTTTTCTGAAGCTTGGGAAGTAGAATGTAACGGGTAAGTTCTGGAATGTTTTGCTGGTTCATGTCTGTTGTGGTGATGCATGTCGTGGGCTGTTGTTGATGCTTTTTACTATGTATAATGTGACTTTACGTGGTGTGTTTATATTCGTATGCGTAAAGTATTATCGTAAAGAAAGTGAAAGATTAATGTTAATAATGAAGAGGAACATAAGAAATGAATGAAAAGTCTTGCAAGCAATGAATAGAGGTGCGCGACCATGTTGTCGTTACAGACTCGGATAGAGAGCAATCATTGAGATTGACTCGAAGGGGGTCTGATCCTTTAGATCTACTCGAAGGATGTCGTGATGCTCGCCCCGGTACTGTGTCGGTTTTCGGACATGAGTCTTCAGAGATTATTCCAAGTGTCCAACTAAATGCGGATGAACAACAACTAATACGGATGAACAATAACTAATGCGGACGAACAATAACTAATGCGGATGAAAGTCTTCAGAGATTATTCCAAGTGTCCAACTAAATGCTCGTAGAACAAATGCGAATGACTGAAACAAATACGCATGAACACTGTAGCAAATGTGCATGAACAAAAGAAATACGGAAGAACACTTGGGTGTATGAGCAACTACAAATGCGGATGAACATACAACAAATGCGCATGAGCAAAGTACTTTTAAGTGTATGTTCAGTTCTTAAATGCGGATGGACTAATCGACTTGCAAATGCACTTATGCAATTATTCAGTCCCCAATCCTCGATCTAACACATCCTTAATTCCTAACCAATCATGCTTATCCATCTGTTCGAAGCTTATACCCAACATCCTAAGCATCAACAGCACATAAACCACCATAAAGCACGAACATAATCACCCATATAAATACGGTAAAACATAAAACAGCTGCAAAATCTTTTAAACATGCATTTTCAGCCCTAAGAAGTTTAAAACACATAAAAACCGGGGTCTAGAACTCACCTGTGCAGCCAACAAGTAAAACTCCTCCAAACTTGTTTGCACAAGAGTTCAAACACCTAAAACAAGCAAAAACAAACAACCGAACACATAAAACACATATAAATCGGTCCTAAGGTCGAAAACCACACAAACCGAACCAAAAATACAAAGAACACTCACCACAAGCAAGAATCAGCCTCTTCTTCTCCTTGAAACCGAGAGAAATCGAATTCAGCTTCTTCTTCTTCTTTTTCTTCAATCGAACACAACAACAGCAGGTGATATGGGCGGCCATGCCCATATAAAGTGCACTTTGACTTTTGTGTACTTTTACACAAAACACCCCTCATCTTTGGCTTCTTTCTCCATTCTTTCAAGATACTTTTATTTTCTTTTATTTTGACAAGATTTCGGGTGTTACACCAACATCCACAGCGGACAACTTATTCATGTCAAAGTGTCCACAGCGGATGACCAACATCCATAGCGGACAACTAATTTACTTAGAGCTTAACTTACACGATTTCTAGTTCCCAAATGCCATTGCTAATCATCTACTAGCTTAGATCTATCAAGTTACATCTTCAAAACATAAGGAACATCACACATAAGCATATACTACACTAGAAGCAGCATCTTTTATGAACAGCCGGTTTCTTTATGAAACAAAATAATGTTTTTGTTTATTAAAAACACTTGTAATATGCACATCAGCCCCAAACATATATAAAACAAGTAAAAGAGGGGATCTAGAACTCACCTCTTAGCAGCTTTCGAGTGAAATACCACAAACCCAAGAGCTAACAAGTAAAACTAGCACCTAATCACATGAAACAAACAACCAACACAAGAAAACACATAAAAATAGGTTCATAAGCTCGAACCCAGCAGAAAATCGAGAAAAAAACTTCAGGAATTCTCACCTTTTCGAAGAACTTGAGATTTCTCTCTTTAAAACCGAATGGGGTTTTCTTTTCCAAATCTTTAGCCAAATTGTGCATGAGAGAGAGGGTTATGGGCGGCCTTACCATCTTTTTGAAACCCATTATGGGTAAGTTTACCTTTGACACACCTTCACCCCTCAACCTTTTGGATATTTATCTTTTCTTCTTTATTTTTCTTTTCTTAAAATTTTTCGGGTGTTACAATATATATAGGGTTGGGTTCAAATAAGAACTCTACATTATTATAAGAACCCTTTAACTATTTGTAGGCCATTGATTATATTTTAGAATCATAAGATGATGACAAGGGTCCATATTCCTTTTTTAGTAGAAAATGACATTTTTTACATTTCACTCATATCACAAAAGTCAGCTTTTAACTTGGTGCTGAAAAATGTTACCACCTATTTTCAAAAGATTCTATTTATTTTTTTATAAATGTTTACCCCCTTTATTTTTAAAACTTATATAACTTCTTTATACATTATTATATTTTTATAAAAATCACAATATTAAACTCGTCTCATTTTTCTCTTTAAATCCAATATAGTTTCGGAAATTTGTAACGTGTAGACATAACAAAAAAACCAAAATTAAAATTAAAAACATACATATATCTATAAACATAAGAAAAGACAAAGCGTTTGTTATAATAAAGTTCATATACGAGAACCTTTACAATGAATTAAAATCATGTTTATTTGAATGTAAATCCTAATAATTATCATGGATTACATCATTTTGTAATTGGTTACAATGAATTAAATCGAACAACAATATAAAACTGACAAAAAAACTAATGAAATGGGTTAAAATCTCTTTCAAGTGTAAATTCGAATGTTTATATAAATCTTGACATGATGTATTGTCATTAACAAGTTAAACAAAATCTATATCAACAAAACACTATACTCAATATAAAAAATAAATTGAAGGTAGCCATATTGTTTATGATCAGAGCTTTCTTATGATCAAACCAATGCAAACTTTTTTTGTAACAAACATTTTAAAATTGATAAACAACTGATTAAAGATAAACATCAAACAATAAAATCGAAAAACAACTAAATATTACACCAGAAGAATCAAAGTAACATTACAAGACAAATCAAAGTAATATTACATTACAATTTTTTGTGTTTAAATTTTAATAACAATGTTACAATGATATAACACAAGAGTTACGCTACAATTCTTAAAAGTTACAATGATTTAACAACCACGGTTACACTAATATAACATAAGGGTTACACTACACTAACATGATGGTTGTAGTCTTTTACGGTGATGCAACATAGTGCAACAGTTAGTTACAATAAATTACACCATGTTCATTCGATTACAAATCTTAATAGTTATAGTGATTTACATCATATTATAATTCCTTGCAATAAATTACGGCGAAAAAACATATATATAAACCAACCAAAATAAAACCTAACAAAATGAATTACACCATTGCTTACCAATACCCAAAGATGGTTTTGGTCCACAATACATATTGATTTAGTTCATCACAAATATGCTTATCTTGAATCCAAGCTGAGCCTACTGACATATCAAACAAAGTCTTATCAGTCTTTATTGATTTGAAAAATAGATGCAGAAGATAGTAGATGAGTGTACTATCATTTCTTATGTAAATGCAGGAAGATTCAATAGAAATATTTTTTGACTTTTTCTTGATTTTCTAATTTTTAGGATTTTTGTTTTTTTTAAGAAAATAAAGAAATGGCATATGTGTTATCAATAGAGATCATAAACAGTTAGTCCATGTAGCAATGTAATCAAACTAAGCAGATGGAATGAAACATCGATTGTTTCTTGCATTGCCATTATAGTTTCTGTGAGTGATTTATATTCTACATTAAATTCTGGTTAATTTCTGCTCCATTTGGCTCAGTTGCATCATAATATCACGAACAGGAAGAACGTTCCTGTCATGAGAAGGGATCATCTTGGACTCATGATGAACATGAATAAAAGGTTGACTTCCCCAAGGATCTTTTCAATATCTCTCAATAATCAACAAACAAGAACCATGGTGCGGAAACCCATGATTCAAGTGTATGAAATCAGTGTGTGTGTGTGTGTTTGTGTGTGTTTGAATGCTCGAAAATAATAATAACTGCTTGATTGAATTGATTGTTCAAAAAGCTTACAAAGGATTAGGGTAGTGTGCTATTTATAGCCTATACACAAAAGCTATATACAATTACTGAACTACCCTTATGTAAACAAATATTACATAAATAATCCTAAGTCTATAAGCTGTCAGTTGTGGATGATTAGTTGTCCGCTGTGGATGTTAAGTCGTCCGTTATGGAAGTCAGATAGCATGTCCGCTGTGACGTGGATGTTGTCCACTGTGAACACTTGTGTGTTTGCTTGTATGTTGTCTGCTGTGGAATATTCATCCGCTGTGGATGAACATCCGCTGTGAACACTTGTGTGTGTTGGCTTGTATGTTGTCCGCTGTGGAATGTTCATCCGCTGTGGATGAACATCCACTGTGAAAACTTGTGTGTGTTTAATTGTATGTTGTCCGCTGTGGAATGTTCATCCGCTGTGGGCACTTGGACTTGATCTTCATCCGCTACATCTTCTTAGTCATCCGCTGTGGAAAACTCTTCATCCGCTGCCGACACTTAGCAAAATTTCCTTTTTATCTACAAACTTGAAAAAGAAATTTAAGCTATATCAGTGTATGATATGATTGTTAATGATGCTAATGTGTTAGTTAATGATTGTTTTAATGTTAGAACATATTATGTTTGATTATGTTTATTATGTTTGATTATGGCAAGCATAATCCTTTAAAGCATTAATCTATTAATGCACTTATTGAGTCCAACAATACTCCCCCTAAGGAGGATGTTGCCATCCTTTAATGATTGCTTGTTAATGTTTTGTTTGTTAGAAACAATGTGTGTTTGTTGGTGCTTGTTAATGATTTGTTTGTTAGGAAAATATGCGTGTGAGTTTGATATGAAAGATTGTACTGATTGTGTGTTATCTCTTAAACTGTTTGATTACATGATTGTATGTTATTGAAATGGTTTGTTTGTTCACAGCGGATGAACATTTGTTCATGCGCTGTGGATCCTTGAAACATTTGATTGTTTGTTCACAGCGGATGAACATTTGTTCATGCACTGTGGACACATGAAATGTTTTGATGATTGTTCACAGCGATGAACATTTGTTCATGCGCTGTGGACACTTAGATGTGATGTGTGAATGTTTACAACATATGATTACCTGTGTGCATACGCTGTATACACTTGCACTATTTCTACAACGGACGACTTATATTAGTCATGCGCTGTGGAATGGCACTGTATTCACAACGGATGCCTTACCAACATTATGTGCTGTGAACACTTGTATGTTCACAAGTGCATAGCGGATGTTTGTTTGTTTTGTCCGCGATATACACTTGGTGTATTTTGCATGTTATGATGGTTACTGTAGCTACAGCAGATGTATGTTTGTGTGTCTGCCGTGACAACAGTTTTTTTCAAAAATTTCAGATTTTTGTTTGTTTTGAACTAATGTCTTCCGAAGCACATGTTTGATAAAATTTTCTTCCGAAAGAACATTTGTTTGATAAAACTTGTTTAAATTAAAATGTTTGTTTAAATCTTTGATTTAAAAATGTATATTAAAATATTGAATTTTAACATATTCAATATATGGATGATAAGATATCACTCACAAGTAATATTGTGAAATAAAATAAACAAATGTATATGTGTCAACCTGTTATTTGTTAGTGTTGGCTTGACTTTGTCTTTGTTTATTACTCAAAATTTGAAAATTTTAAGTTTTGAAATGTGTGCCAATGCACAATCCTGCTGCCTTTGATAATTTCATGTTCAAATTCTCCCCCTAAATTTCTGTATATTTATAAAAACCTTTTATAAAATAACAAAAATTTATATGTTTTAATATGAAAATTATCAAAGTCCAATTTGCTTGTTTGTTAATAATGTAGCAAGAGAAGATATTATCTTACTAAAAATGAATGTTTATCATTTTCTACACATGAATCTCTTGCACATACCATGTGATCATACTAGTCTAAATTTCTCACTGAGTTATTTGTGTGGATTTGACAATAGACATAGACAAGTACAGTGTTGATTGTAGATGTATTGGTCCACTTAAACTCAAGCATGGTATTAATGGTTGATTTAAATAGTGTGATTATCATGTTTTGAGTTTATTGACATGAGATGTATGTACCCCACATCTGATTGTATGATTGGTACAACTCTCCTCAAGATATGCTAGAAAGTAATTTCAATACTTAAAACCTAGCTACTTAGGAGTATAAATGCTCAATATGATCCATGATGGTTGATCCTCATTGGAATTCTTTTTCACTTCACTTTGGGAGGTGATCCTCTTTGGGATTCTTTTGATTCATTCACAAGGAATGTAGTCATAAAGACTTTATTGGTTATTCATCCAAGATGGATGTGTTCCTCTTTAGGAATCTTTTTGGATCATGATTTAGGTCATTCAGGTCTGTGCTTAGCACAACAAAGAATGCCTAGGTGTATTCCAGGTCTATGATTATCATAACAAAGGAGACACTTGTATGATTAAGCAATTTATATACTATTTCACTTGGTGTATTGTAGTTACTTTGAAAGCAACCTATATTGGATAGATTAATATTCACTATAAACCAAGATGTGTTGTTGACCACCCATTCATGATGATTTAGTTCTTCACTGTTGAATATGATTTTATGTGTCCCATGCTGAGCCTACCCACATATCAAATAAAGTATTGTCAGTCTTTATTAGTGGAAAAGGACTCAAGTGAAGAATGATGCTAGTGTACTATCATTTCTCATGAAATGTATGTGTGAGATATTGTTAAAAAGTGATTTGATTGCATGATATCTTGATTTTGAAACATGAAAATTTGATGTTAATCTTGGACTATGACAAAATCAAGTATGTTTGATTTTAATGTTTGGAAAACATTTATTTGTTGTTTCATAGTTGATCATACCAAGTGACTGAACCAAAAATTCAAATCTTGTTGAATCAAATGGTTTTGTAAAAAGATCAGCCAACTAATTGTCTGTATGGACCTTGATCAGACCTTTTTCTGAGCAATCTCTCAGAAAATGATATCTGATCTTTATGTGTTTGGTTTTTGAATGTTGAACAGGATTGTCTGTTATAAACATGGCTGGAGAATTGTCAATATGTATGGGTGTTTTAAGAAAATTAAAGCCATAGTCAAGCATTTGGTTTTGAATCCATAACACTTGAGAACAGCATGCAGAAGCAGCTATGTATTCTACTTCAGCTGTTGACACAGAGACATTTGTCTGCTTCTTGCATTGCCAAGAGATCAATCTTGATCCAAGAAACTGGCAGCCTCCACTGGTTGATTTCCTGTTGTTATTACATCCCCCGTAATCACTGTCTGTGTATGCACATAATGAGAAATCTCCATCTTTAGGATACCACAAACCAAGACGTGGTTTGCCTTTCAAGTATCAGAAGATTCTCTTTACAACATTTATGTGTGATTCCTTGGGATCTGCTTGATATCTTGCACACATGCATACTGCATACATGATATTTGGTCTGCTTGCTGTAAGGTACATCAGAGAACCTATCATAGATCTATAGAATTTCTGGTCAACTGATGTTCCTTCTGGATCTGGTCCAAACTTCAATCCAGTTGCAAATGGTGTCTTGCTTGAATTGCAATCAGTCATGTTATACTTCTTGAGTATCTGATGCACATATTTGCTTTGATTGTTGAACTTGTAGCAGAAAATTTGATAGAGTTTCATACCACTTCCTGGGTGCTTGGTGAAGACCATACAGAGCTTTGTCTAACTTGTATACTTTGTGAAGGAAATCTGGATCTTCAAACCCTGGAGGTTGAGCAACATACACCTCTTCATCTATCTTACCATAAAGGAATACACATTTTACATCCATTTGGTAGACAGTGAACTACTGAGATGAGGCATAAGCAAGGAATACTCGGATGGCTTCCAGTCTTGCTACAGGAGCAAAGACATCATCATAATCAATGCCTTCCTCTTGAGTATAACCTTGAGCTATAAGCCTTCCTTTGTTTCTTATGACAATCCTTTTGTCATCTGCTTTCTTTCTGAATAGCCACCTTGTGCCAATTGCATATTGACCTTTAGGCAGATCTACCAGCTTCCAAACTTCTTTCTTCTTGAATTGCTGTAGTTCCTCTTGCATAGCTTCTATCCAACTGTTGTCCTTTAATGCTTCAGTGATGTTTTTGGGTACAGTTAAGGATAAGAAACAGGAATACAAGCAAATGTTTGTTGTATCAGATTGACTACGAGTCAATTTGGTGTTGAGATCACCGATGATGTTTTCTATTGGATGGTCCTTGTGAACTCTTGTGGTTGTAATTTGATCAACATGAATTGTTGAATCAAGATTGGTGATTGTCTGATCATGTGATGATGGGTGAGTAAGACTATTAGGAGATGTGTGATTGTCTGATTAAAGGGGTTCAATGAATGTTTGAGGGGAATCATGAAAGAAATCTAATATTTCATCTTCATGATATGTGTCTGGCAGAGAATGGTAGTCATCATCATCTTCATGTTGTTTTGGTTTGTTTGTTTCCTATGATTGATTGGGTACAGGAAATGAAGATGTTGGAGTGTCTGAGGATGTTTCTCTTGAGATGTTTGGTTGATCAGGAGGTGTTGACACAGTTGTGCTTGAAAGAGTGTTAGTGGTTCTCCTTAGAAGATCAGCAGTCAACGGAACATCAATGGTTGTTGGTGGAATCATTGGATATTCAGTGTTATCCTTTGAACCTGAAACATCAAAGTAAGATGTGTCAAATGATTTTGTTAGTGCATCAATATCAAACAGCCAGTTTGATCCAATGACTTTCTTAGTGAAAGAATGTTCATTGAAAACAACATTAGTTGTTTCTTCCACTATATTTAGCCTTGGATTGAATACTCTGTAAGCTTTTGAGCTTCCAGAATATCCAACAAAGAATCCATCATCTTCTTTTGGAGCAAATTTGGATAATTATTCTCTGGTGTTTAATATGGAAACAAAACATCCAAATGCCTTAAGAAATCCTATATATGGTTTTCTTTTAAACACTAATTCATAAGGCGTTTTGGAATGTTCTTTGATGATTAATATTCTATTTTGTATGTAGCAAGCTGTGTTTATGGCTTCAGCCCAAAAGGATATGGGCAATAGAGAGTCAGCTAGCATGGTTCTAGCTACTTCTATTAATGTTCTGTTTCTCCGTTTAGCTACTCCATTTTGTTGTGGAGTTCTTGCTACGCTGAATTGATGACTTATCCCTTTTTCTCTTACGGGATGTCTGTTAGTTTGTCTTTAATATCAGCCATAAGGGCATGATCTGAAGGTGATGGAATTTCAGCCTCATAAAGGCTCCAATCAGATTCTCCATCCTTTTTGATGATCATAGCAGAAGATGTTGGATGTTGAGTTGGACTGAATTGAGTGATTTGAGGTTGAGTTGGTGCATTTGAAATACTGATTGGTGGAGGCACTTGTCTGTTTGTATGAATTCCACTTGAGTGTTATGCCTGATGTGTATTTCTGTCAACTCTGGGCTGTTGACATTCTCTTGAAAAGTGCCCATAAAGCTGACAGTTATAGCACCTAACTTTGGTTTTATCAAAACCAATTCTTGTCTTTTTGTCCATGTTTAATCCCTGATTTCTTTGTAGAAACCTTTTAGACCTGTATGCTATCATAGCCATGGACCATTGTAAATCCATTTCTTCTACTATATCTGGTGGAAGCTCATCCAAGTCCTGTTGGATGATTTGAGATGGAGTCAGACTTGCTCCTAAGAATGCTTCAAAACTGGTTGAAAAGGCTGCATAAGCTGCCTTTTGCTCTTCACTTTATAGAATGATAGTAAGAGCATCCATAGGTTTTTCAAGTCTGTGTATGTTTGATGTTTGAGGTTTTGACTG
This sequence comes from Flaveria sonorensis, assembly GCA_025506505.1. Taxonomy (NCBI): domain Eukaryota; kingdom Viridiplantae; phylum Streptophyta; class Magnoliopsida; order Asterales; family Asteraceae; genus Flaveria; species Flaveria sonorensis. Next base: position 40,622,753 of record CM046433.1, on the reverse strand, counting down.
TTTATTTGAGGTAGAATTATGAGGGTGATGCTTGCTTTGAGGTGTGACTTCATGTGAAGCATGAACTCCAGTCTTCTTAGACTTGTGTTTGTTACTGGATGATTCTGGTGCTGAGAAGAATGATGTATCATGAGAATCCAAGAATTCTTCTTCTTCATCTTCTCCAGTGCTTACTGTCTGTGTGTTGAGTTTTTTTGAACTTATAGGCCTCTACATGTCTGATTTGGTTGTTGTTTCTGGATTTTTCATCCATCTCAAGTGCTTTAACCTCGGCTACTAGTAAGTCAAGGGATAGGGCCTCTAAGTCCAATGTTGCTTTCATGAGTGACACTGACTGAGTCCAACTCTCAGGCAATGTATGCAATATTTTCTTATTGATTTCAACAGTGTCATATTTGAGTCCATATACTATCATTTCATTCATAAGTTGGACATATCTATGCAACTGTTGAGGAATTGACTTCCCATGTATGTGATGGAAGGTTTCATATTGGGTCCTCAGTTTTTCCTTTTTGATTTCCCTAATTTCCTCACTTCCTTCACATATTGAGTGAAGAACCTTCCATAGTTCATGAGCAGTTTTGAAATTTTTGACCCGTGTCAGAATTTCAAAAGGGAAAGTCATAACTAAAATGTTATATGCCTTCATGTCTGTTTTGACCCGCTTAAGGTCATCACCAGCTACACTTTTTAGACTAACTGGTTTTTGTATGTTATAATCTGGTCCTAATGTCAGTGGGATGTAAGGACCTTCAGTAATTGATGTCCATAAATCTGGATCTTGATATTTAATCCAATTTCTGAACATGATTTTCCATTGCTTGTAGTCTGATTTGTTCTTCAACTTTGGGGGTTTTAGTCCACTGTTAGAACTCATCATTTCATCAGCCATGTTTGTTTGATTTAAACTTAATAAATTTTAAGTTAAATTGGTTTGTTTAAATTTTAGTCCGGTGCTAAAATTTTAATTAATCCTAATTGTCTCTAGGATTTGTTTGTTAATTTGATAAACTAATTTGTTTTAATTGTTTACCAAATAAAGGAATTAATTAATTAATTAATTAATATCCAATATTTGTCTCTTTCTATGTCACAGATGACAAGAAAGATTATGGATGATGGAATATTTGTCTTTTAGTGTAAAAGTCAATATTCCTTTTGCAAAAACCTAAAAACAGATTTTGTCTTATGTTATACAACTTTTTGGATCTAAAAGTTGATTTTGAAAACTTTTCAAACAAGACAATTAGTTTTTCAATGGTTTTATCAAAAACAACAAACACAATTCCCGTGAATTGTGTATGCAAAACCTAGGGTTTTCCTAGGGTTTTGTTGTGATGTTTTTTTCAAAATATTCAACACGATGGTTGAACAATGAACAAAATATGTTTCTAGTGAGATTGTCACTAGTGTATGATGATTATGAACAATCTAATTGATTTAGTATGCTCATAAAATGCTTTGTTTTGAAGAACAATCAATAAAACAATGTTGAAAACCCTTGATATCCGATTAGGGTTTTTAGTTTTTTTTTAATGATGTTTTGAAGCTAAAAATCTTCTGTTTGAAGATGTTTTAACAACTGATGAACAATACCCGTGTATTGTTTCACAGAAACTTATGTTGTTTGTGATGTTCAAGCTGAAAAATCAACAAAACATCTTCAAAATGCACAAAATGATTCAGAAATCATATTTGTTTGCATTTGTTGTATGTTAATAGTAGAAGAAGATGAGTTTGAAGACTAAACAGCTTGTTGATGTGTGTTTTTGAAGCTAATGAACCACTGAAATCAATGTTGTTAAATGAGAGGATCGAAATCAATGAATGATTGAGCCAAAGCTCTGATACCACCTGATGAAATCAGCTTGGACTCATGATGAACATGAATAAAAGGTTAACTTCCCCAAGGATCTTTTCAATATCTCTTAATAATCAACAAACAAGAACCATGGTGCGGAAACCCATGATTCAAGTGTATGAAATCAGTGTGTGTGTGTGTGTTTGTGTGTGTTTGAATGCTTGAAAATAATAATAACTGCTTGATTGTATTGATTGTTCAAAAAGCTTACAAAGGATTAGGGTATTGTGCTATTTATAGCCTATACACAAAAGCTATAAACAATTACTGAACTACCCTTATATAAACAAATATTACATAAATAATCCTAAGTCTATAAGCTGTCAGTTGTGGATGATTAGCTGTCCGCTGTGGATGTTAAGTTGTCCGCTGTGGAAGTCAGATAGCATGTCCGCTGTGACGTGGATGTTGTCCGCTGTGAACACTTGTGTGTTTGCTTGTGTGTCATCCACTATGGAATGTTCATCCGCTGTGGATGAACATCCGTTGTGAACACTTTTGTGTGTTTGCTTGTATGTTGTCCGCTGTGGAATGTTCATCCGCTATGAACACTTGTGTGTGTTTGCTTGTATGTTCATCCGTTTAGCAACATCAAATATTAATGCATGAATGGTTTTTGATAACTTAATCCGCTGCGATGTTTTTATGAAATGTATTTATCTTATATGAAAAATGCTGTGATTTTTCAACTGTGAGGTCTCCGGGAACGGGGCCACATTATATTAAATCAATAATTAGATATAGGGTTAAAAAGTTCTTATAATATCTAAGGGTTTTCACATGAACCCATTCCTAAATATATATAATTCCATAAACCCACCTAAGCCTTTCATTTTAATAGAAACCTACTAACTTACTAATAAAACTAACTAGTCTAATTTATAAAAACTAAATAAAAATTATAAAATTGAGTGGTCAAATCACCACCCTAATCTACCTATTAAATTTTGTTAAATCTATCCAAATCTTCATTACTTGATCCCCTACCCAAGATACCCCTAACATCTAATCATAATTTTATAAAAACCAAGACAAGTGGGTCCCAAACCCCCCTTCCCTTTACCCCATTTGGGCGAGAACCATGCACCACCACCCCTCATACTTCAATCTCTTCAATTCACTCTCTCAAACTCTCTCAAACACCATATAATCTTCTCTATTTGTTTTATTGATCTCTTGTAGTCAAGAAAATCAAAATTCTAGCCCCTTTGAAGCCCTTAATCGACCAACAAGTGAAGCCACATTATCCATTTTGTGTCAAGGTAATAACACATCCACATACCTACACTTTGAATCATCTTAAGCTATCCATCTCTTTCATTCAGGAACCTGAACTAATTTATAACTTTAGGCAGCTTCTCCTCATCATATCAAGTTCCCACAACAGCCGTTGAACTCCACTTGTTCATCGCTTGCGTCAAGTTTACCCGTCACGACGCGAAAACACGCGAATTATCGTGTATCGTCACTTTAGTGACATTACAAACCCATGACACCCCAACATCTTATAAACCTTTAAAACACTTTATTTTTTAGTAAATAAGAGATATAAAAGTTCTCACTTAGCCCTGTTGGTCATGTGACATCCAGTAAATTTCCGTTACCAAAATTCCGTTAGTTCACTTAAGTCTTGCATACATGTCACGTAAGTACACACTAGTTGTCCTTGAATGTTGATGACTTAATAAATAATTAATACTGATTGAAATAATATTAACTTGATTAATAATTATGGTTATTATTATGTGATTATGTGAAAAAAAGATGTTACATGTTATTTTAGGATTTACATCTCAACATGTTGTTATGTGAATTATAAAAAAATCATGAGATATGATTAACATTTTAGTTGTTGGTTTATTAAACTCAAAAGTTAAGAAAATAAAAACGATTTATAAACGTTTAAAAGTAGGATTTACAATTTATAAAATCAAAAGGAATTACAAGTGAAAATATATATGGGTATATAAATGGAAAAAAGTAAAACCCTACCCCCCCCAAACCCCCCAAGTCGCGGCCGAGATCCCTTCCACACCCTGTTTGCGATTTTCAAACTCAAACACACACACACACACATATCCATTTGATTTTGGTGCAATTTGATTAATACAACACACTGGCAAGCTTGTTTGTGGATCAATAACATATACAAGGTAAGAATTATCAACAAATTCATCATCTTTTTCATAAAATTGTTTATAAACGAACCCTAGTTCAATCTTGTAATGTAACTTGAAATTGGATGATGATTGTGTTAGTTTGATTGTATTGTTATTGTCTTACGTTAACTATGCAACAAACTTGTCATTTTAATGTTTGGTTCTTAACTTACCCAAAGTGAAAACTTTAGTTTCCAAAAACTTTTTGTTGTGTTCTAATGGTTGATATAGATTAAAATAATAATATAAATGATGAATTGATGATTAGTTAGTGAAATTTTGATTATGGGATGTCATTTTCCTGAAGATGAAACTTTGTAAATATGTTTTGTGAAGTAGTAAGTTACTTTACATGGCATAGTGATTGATTAGAATCCTATGTGTGATTAGCTTGCTTGATAGTAACATAGGTAGTTACCATTTGTGATATATGAAGTGATTAGGTAATGTCTGCTCTAAATGTACATGTTGGTTATTTGTATGGGTTTGTATGTGTTTTTTGATAAGTTATCCTAGTGTAATAATTCTGTTAGAGTTTAGAACTCTCAATATGCAATACGTGGAAAATTTGGGTTAAACTCATGAATACTTGGTTTTGTTATGCATGAATTAATATATTTTCGCCTAACATGTCACCAATGAGTCAAACTCGTCAATATCATCTAAAATACATAAATCAATGGGGATTGATTGAACATTTAGGGTTTGTTAAACCATTCTACCCTACCTGTACATATGTACTCATATATTTTAGATAATTTATGATGGGTTGTCTTTTCATCTAGCTTTAATTTGCATTATTTTTAGGCATATGCTTAAGGTGAGTTCATTGCCTCTCTTTTATATACTTCTTTGGGGGAGAAAGCACACTTTCAAAAATTTACATTTATAAGCTGTGTATGACATGTACATAGTGTAGTTAACATTAAAAGTCCTTACTCTTTCTAATAGTTAATTAAGGAAATTAGCGGGAAATATTGGCTAGTACTTCTAAGTCTGACTGTGTTCGTTTGTTTGCCTTCTGCCATGACTTATTGATTCGTGACAAAGCCACTATTTTTGTTTACTTACAAATTCTTGAACTCACTAATCCTATGCTAACACTTTAGTATGTCTTTCTCAGGTCGCTAGCTTATAGGTGCATTTAGGAGCACAACACAGGTCTTTTATCAGCAACCATTTTCATGACATTAATTATGTTCTTATATCCAAACTATGGTTTTTATGTGTGTGTTTTGCGTATTTAATTTCATATGATATGGTTTTTGATTAAATAACCTTACGCTTCTGCAATGATTTGAATTTGTAAACTCTGAGGTTTGTTTTGAAAACTCATACAGAGGTCGTTCCGAGTAACTAATAACTAAGATCCTGGTTTGTTCACATGTCTTGCGGTAAAACTCCACATGTGGATTTTGAGGGTGTGACAGGTCACAAACGCGATTTTGATAAAACTAGTGTACTCGAAAAATCTAGTTTTCATAAAAATGTAAAAGTATAAGAAAATAATTTCAAAATCATAATCTAAATGTTTCTAGATGTTAATCATGACTAATAAAAGTTAAATATTATATATTTATGAATATGGATTTTATATATTATAGAAAGTTTAGAAGCTTGAAAAATATATATTTTTGAGAAAAATATAAAATAAGAATTTGGGAAATTCACTTAGTGAAATTTAGGGTTATTTATGTATTATTGATCATATAAGACTGATTGGGAAGGTAAAAATCTAATTAAAATGCTTAACATGTCAAAACCGGACTAAAAGCTAAGCGGATAATCTCACAAAAATGACAAAAATATAAATTTTCAAGAAATATAAAATTTCAATAGTCCAAAGAAGATATGTAATGACTAAAAATTTAAATTCATAATTTTTAGCATTTTTAATTCAGTAGATAGAAGAAAGTATTAGATAAGAAGCAGGCTAGTGAGTCCTCACTGACCTAAGCGATTTTGATTTTTTATTTTTTTGTTACCGGTCTTTCTATCTTTAAAGAGATCAATGTTTCTCCTTTTTTTGGTATCATCTAATAGGTCTAACCTGTCTTGTTCAAGATTGGCAAAACATCCACAAATACACACCTTCCCCTTAGCTTTATAAAGACCTTTCCAACTCAAGAGATGCTAGAGCTATTGTGAATTGGTTTTTCTAAGTCAGAAAGAGGGCTTTGGGCAAATAGCAACTTGAAAGTACTTGACTTCAGTCCTAATACTGAAAGGCGTGACTTCAAGCATGGTAAACAAAGATACAAAAGTTAAATATGCTGAAATTATAAAAATTGATTAAAACGAGCTCTATTGCCAAAATTGTAAGGCCTTGTTTTCAAGCAACCTCATAGTTGAATTTGGACATCAGAAACACAAGTTCTCAAACTCAAAATTTCATCATTATAAGCAGCAAAAAATAATACATTGTCTTAGATCAACAATTACATCATACTATGATAACTTTAACTATATATAAGGAAACTATGCCAGGATGCCGGTCTTGACCATATGCCAAGTAGCTTCTAGATCCATGTCAAGCTCACAACTTATTCCTGTAGCATACCTTTCAATAAAATATGCATAAAAAAGCCAGTGACACTAAGTGAGCTCTAGCTTTACTTTATCAAATTACTATAACCAAACATAGTTATTAAACAGACTATCTTTCATAGTTGAAATACATCAAAACCTTTATGCTTGCAAGACTTCTTTAGCACATTTTAATTTTTTCACAGTTGTGGTTTAAGATATACCTATTCTTGAATTATTATTCAAGTTCTTTAACACTTCACATATGAACTATACTATGTTTACTTTTAATCTTTAACAGTAGTAATACATATACTTTCTTTCTTTCTTTAGTCATAAATTCATTATTTATACCATCGTTAATTGCACACTATACAAGGGTAGCTATACACATACTTATCTAGAAACCTATCAGAATCCAACGATGCTAGAACTATGATTTGCGCGATAACTTATTATGCGGGAATATGGATTCGTGAGAGAACTCTACCACACGAAAACTATACGTCAAGCAAGAACTATGCCAAGCGAGATCCAACCCTCGCACGATAACTTGTCATGCAAGTATAACCTTCGTGCGATAACTATCAAGAATAACCGTCTTAAGCTAGGACCCAACTGTTTGCACGAGAACTATGCTTCTGCTCAAAACTTCAACCCCAAACTATCAATTTTTGAACTATTTTAACGCCCAAACACATTCTATACCATCAAAACTATTATACTTTATCAAACACTACTAGAAAATACACCTTTTATGACATGCAATGACAAGCACTGCATGTCATAAAAGGGTATAAATGACACGCAAAAGCGTGTCAAGGAAGCCCCTGTCATAAATGAAGATGACAACCGTGCAGGACCGGGTAAGGGTACTTAACACTTAGTTTTACACAGAGGAGAGATCTTAGATCACTTAACAATTCAAATAGGGAACTGGTAACTTAAAATGGACGCCCCAAAGAACACAAGTAAATCAAAGAGACAAAACTAAGAATCAACACAAGATTAGTTTTCAAGGATGTTGTATATTGATCTCAAGTTCTCTTACAAGTGTTATGAAGCATCAAGAAATTACAAGAACCCGAGACACTTTTATACTACAACCTACAACCGTCACTTACATGTAAAGACAGTTAGGATTTGACTAATCTAGACAATAAGATCAATCTAAAGTCAAAAAGGCAGATTACCTTTTTGACTAGTGACTATGACATGCCATAGCTCACTGACTTATCCTATTTCAAAAAGCCAAAAGGAACAAAAGGAGAAATTTGCAGGCAAAGACCTTATCTACTTTATCATAAAGTATGGAAGTTTCACCAACTAGTGATAGCAGGTGAACTACCAGAGCATGCAGCGGAAAGTAGGTTGCTTTATGATAAAGTTGATGGAAAAGGAATATTTTCTCTCTCTTCAAAAGAAATCAATCTTGTCTTGTAGGCAGCTTCGGAAGACTTTGTCTTTGAAGCTTCGGAAGACTTCATCTTTAACTTCGGAAGAGTTGAGTCTTTGGCTTCGGAAGACTTTACACTTAGAATATTTTCCAAGTTAAGTGTAAAACTTCCGCAACAGTTTCTTCTAAACTTTGGCTTCGGAAGATTTTATACTTAGCATATTTCTGAGTGTGTAAAAGCTTCCGAAGCTAGTTCACATGTTTATGACACACAATGCATATCAAGGATTTTTCTGTCATAAATAAGGAGTTTTTTTTTGTCATAAATGATAACGACACGTATTTATGTGTCGTTAATACATGTCATCGTTTTAAAAATATTACCCTCGACTATTTTAAACATGTAATCGCCCATTTGCATGCCTGTCAAAACTATTTTATAACATAGTACATAATAAACTACATCTATTGCAAGACAACAAATTGATAGCAAAACAATACATGTTATAAATACTAACAAACATTATAAAGTTAACAATATTTCGTACAATATTTGAAAAACTAATATTTTGATACAAAATTTCACCTAAAACTGTAGTTTACCACAAAACTCGACCATTCTTCCCGAATTCCATCTATATCAACATCCGTCATTTCCTAAAGAACAACTACATCAGTTTGTGAAACATGTAAAAAGATACACATCTATTCTATGAGATTAACATGATTCCAAATATGATATTTACCTAGTTAATAACAAGCATTTGATCATTGCTCTTCGGACCTTCTTCTGATTTCTCAAAAAGTAAATGATTTTCAATGGTAAAATTAACAAATTAAAATCCATAATTAACACCTACGTGTACCATTTAATATTTGGAAGAAACCAATTTCCAGTAGTAAAAGATGTTAATAAAATATATATTCTTTTCACAATAAAATCTTAATTATTGTGATTGTCAAACCTGGTCTAAAAAGTATCCATATTCTCAAAAGGTGGCCCTTTAGCATTTGTGTTGTGTCAAAAATAGAATGGATACATGACATAACATGTTTTGCAAATACTGATTGCTCAATTATTCATGCAGCTAAAAGGATATAAAAGTTCCATACTGATTCACAAAACTCATTCTCACCGATCAAAAAACTAATAAAATGAACTCATACTTAGCACAAAGCAATGCGACATACAAACAAAAAGTAAAACGCAGGGTCTAAATTATAGTGACACATATACTACAGGAACCTTATTTAGTCATTAGTTTATACACTAACAATAAATACTACCAAGATTCAAAATATACTCACATACAGTACATTCTTGACATCGTGAAACATTGTTTGTTATGCTAAGAAAAAAAAAAGTTTACCTGAACGTGCAGGACCTGTGAAGGGGTCAATGCAACAGTTTCACAATGTTTGGAGAGACTTAAAACACTTAACAGATCAAATAGAGAACCAGCGTAAAGTGAAACAAAGAACATGCAAGACCGGTGAAGGGGACAATGCGACAGTTTCACAAGGTTAGGAGAGTTATAACACTTAGCAGATCAAATAAGGAACTAGCTAAAATGAAATAATGAACACAATTAAAAAGAACAATAACAATAACACTCAAATATGGTTTTCAAGAATGATGTATATTGCTTTCAAGTTCTTACAAGTGTTACAAAGCTTACCATGAAATGACAAGTACTTGACACACTTTATACTACATCCTACAACCTACCTTGAAGGCCAGCTGGAAACAATAATCTAGACAATAAGTTCAATGTAGAGTCAAAAGGCAGATTGCCTTTTGACTAATGACTATGACATGCCATAGCGCACATCCTTATCTATTACAAAAAGGATAAAAGTACATAGTTGGAAAGTTACATACTCAAAACCTTAATCTACAGTTGACAAAAGCATGGACCGTTCACCAACTCATGCTAGTTGGTGAGTCTTCAGATATGGCAGCGGAAAGTTGTTTCAATTTTTGTTAAAAGTATGTTAGAGAAGACATGCCTTCTCTATCTTTGAAAGAAATCAGTCTTGGCTTCGAAAGACCTTGTCTTTGAAGCTTCAGAAAATTTCATCTTTGTTTTTGGAAGAATAGGTCTTTTGGCTTCAGAAGATTTGATACTTAGCATAATTCACTGAGTTATATCAAATCTTCTGAAGCACTTTCCTTGTACTTCACATATGCATGCTGAGAGCTCTTTGGTTACTCTTTGGTTGCATCAGCCTCTAAGTGTTTTCCTTACAAACTCCCCCTAGGCTGATGCTACCAAAACTAAAGAGACCTTTGAGTCATGATCTTCATCTATTGACAGTCCTCATCATAATCAAATCCATTCCCTTCATCATTAGTTGGTTAGGATTCCTCAGACTCTCAAAGTATCTCCTCATGTCATAGAGATCATGCAGAGGGAGATCTAGAATGTTTTGCCAGATGTACATGTCTTGACCTCCTTGATCTCTAGTGACATACCATCTGTCTGGGTTAGTAGTAAACATCTAAGACAAGATGGGTCTCTTAGCAGCAAGAGGCTCTACTATGAATGGACTTTGTTGAGCAGCCTCTTCTTGAGCACCCTTAGGATGTTCTGACCCAACCTGAGGTGCCGAGGTGGATGCTTTGGACTTCTTCTTCTTGCCCCTTCTGATGGCCATCCTTTTCCTCTTTTTGTATTTTAACTGAGAAGGCTAGCCTGCAGTACAAGATTGTTCTTGTTTGTCCTTCTCAGTTGGCTCCTTGTCCTTCATAGGTTTAGAAGGAGAGGGATCAGGTCCCTTCTATGGATTAGAAGATGAAGCTGGCTGTGATACAGTACTAGGTCAAGGTTATGTTATCTCTTGGGGTTCAACCTTGACCTTAGCTTCAGGTGCAACCTGACTTGGTGGAGAATGCAAGTCAACCAACTCACCCATTTTGATCTTGAAGGAACCTCTGAAGTTAAGAGGCTGATGCAACCAAAAGATACCAAAACAACCAAGTCTTCTAACATGCACTTCGGAATAAAGGTGAACTAGGTTCGGAAGTTTTACACACTCAAGAAAAAAATGCTAAGTGTAAAATCTTCCGATGACAAAGTTAAGAAGAAACGCTGGGGAAGCTTTACACTGAACTTGGAAAATATTCTAAGTATAAAGTCTTCCGAAGCCAAAGACTCAACTCTTTCGAAGGTAAAAGATGAAGTTTTCCGAAGCTCTCAAGACAAAGTCTTCCGAAGTTGTTTAAAGACAAGACTGATTTTCCTCTGAAGAGAGAGAAAAGATACCTTTTCCATCAACTTTATCATAAAGCAACCTACTTTCTGTTGCATGCTCTGGTAGTTCACCTGCTATCACTAGTTGGTGAAACTTCCATACTTTATGATAAAGTAGATAAGGACTTCGCCTGCAAGTTTCTATTTTTGTTCCTTCTTGGCTTTTTGTAATAGGAAAGTCAGTGAGCTATGGCTTGTCATAGTCACTAGTCAAAAGGCAATCTGCCTTTTGACGTTAGGCTGATCTTGTTGTCTAGATTAGTCACTTCCAACTGTCTTTTTGCATATTGACGGTTGTAGGATGTAGTATAAGTAGTCTCCAGTTCTTGTATTTAAAATATACTTGTACAACACTTGTAATAGAACTAGAGAGGCAATATACAACTTCCTTGAAAACTTTATCTTATGCTCTTGTTCTTGTTTTACTTGTGTTTATCTTATATCTTCAGTAAAGGTTCACAGTTCCCTATTTGAATTGTTAAGTGATCTTAAGATCCTCCTAAGTGTGTTAACTAAGTGCAAGCTTAAGTACCCTTTAACGGTCCTGCATTTGGTATCAGAGCTTTCCAGGCTCTTGATTGTAAGATCTCACCATCTTTAAATCCTCTTAGATACACACATCACTTAACTCTTCAAATGGCAGCTATCTCCAAAGCTGATATGGAAACTGGAACCATGATAAAGTCCCCACTGATCACTCCTGAGGATTTTGACACTTGGTGTCAAAGAATAGAAGGCTTTATCAAGTCTCAAGATTCCAGGATGTGAGAGTCTGTTGTCAATGGACCTCATGTACCATGCACCTCTTCAGCTGCTGCTGGTGGTGGCATGATACCAAAGGAGAGGGCTGACTTTTCTGATGAAGACTGGAAAAGAATTGATGTTGATCAGAAAGCCATGACAGCTCTCCAAACTGCTCTTCCAAACTCCATCTATAGAGGTTTCAAGAAGTGCAAGACCGCTAAACAGCTATAGGATGCACTGAAACTGATGTATGAGGGTTCAAATGAAGCCAAGGAGAACAAGAAGGATCTCCTAAAGCAGCAGTTTGAAAACTTCACCTTCAAGACAGGTGAGACCATGACTCAACAATACTTCAGGTATGTTGAGATTGTGGATACTCTGGCTGATGTTGGGGTAACTATTGAGAACAAGGATATTGTAAGGAAGTTCATGTCCTCTCTTCCCAGACAATGGACATACTACTGTGTGGTCATTAAGAGGACTGAAAACCTCAAGACCCTTACTCTCACTGAGTTGTATGGGATACTCAGTGGATACCAGATGGAGATGAACATGCAAAATTCATCTGGTAACTCCAACACTCACCAGAGTTTAGCCCTTCATGTGGTTGAAAGGGATAGCAGAGAACCACAACATCATCTCATCTGCTACCCTGAAAACTCATAAAAGGGTCCTTTCATCACCTTCCCTGAGACATCCAGAGAGAGAGCTACATCCAAGGAAGTCCTTTCCAAGAGACAAGTTCTTCTCAAGCTTTTGTCTCCACTGATGAAAGTACAGGCAACTTTCTTTTCACTCTTGAAGACCTGGACTGTATCCATCCAGATGATCTGGAGTACATGGAGATAGTCCAGCGAATGGCTCTTCTCACTCACAGAGCCCAGAAGTTCTACCAGAGGACTGGAAGAAGGTTTCCTAGCAATGCTACCAGTGGCAAGTTTGGGCTGGACAAGAGCAAAGTTAAGTGTTACAACTGTAACCAGATGGGACATTTTGCTAGAGAATGCAAGGCACCTAAGTCAAATGGTGCCCAAGCTTCATCCAGGCCAAACTACACTGAAGGAGGGAACCAAAATAAGAGGCCAAGACAGCAAGCTACAGTTGCTGTTGAAGAAGGAGGCTTTGACTGGAGATTTCAAGCTGAAGATGCATCTCCAAACCAAGCACTCATGGCTAATCATGATGAAGCCAGGCACTTGAACATCTTTGCTCTCCTGAATGTATTGCTAAAGTAAATAGATACAGGTCCTACAACTTGGAAATAAGATCTGATATTGAGTCCATAAATATTTTAAAAGCTGATTTTAAAAGAGCTGAAAATGACTATAAACTTAAGATAGAAGATCTAAAGAAAACAGTTTCAACTCTAAAACATGAGCAGATAAACTACAGGACTCAAATTAAGGATCTCATTACCAAGTTGACACATTGTAAGACTCCTTATGAACTGTGGCACAAAAGAAGACCATTCATTGGTTTTCTCAGAACATTAGGATGTCCTTGCACCATCTTGAATACCAAAGATCAAATAGCCAAGCTTGCTGAGAAATCAGATGATGGACACTTTGTTGGGTACCCTTCTCAAGCTAAGGCTTATAGAGTATACAATCTAAGAACTAGAATCATTGAGGAGTCAGCCAATGTGACTTTCAATGAACACACACCCTATGTAAAAGGTTATGGTCTGGATTGGCTGTTTGATCTTGACTTAGTTACCAACTGTTTTAACAAATCTTGTGAGAATGTTTCAGGATCTACAAATAACAGGTCAAATAAGATCCTGATCCAAGATTTGAGCTGAAAAGACCAAACAAGAAGACTACTTCAGCTCCAGTGGTGACTAACCCTGCAATTGAAGCTCCCATCAATACTAGCATGACAAATACTACTGATTCAAATGAATTGCCTTCAAATTCCAGCTCAAAGGCTTAGAATTCAGGAGAAGGAACTTCAAATGCAGGAGGAGGAACTGAAGGTGGTGACAGTGATCAAGAATTTCTTGATGCTGAAAACCACTCCATTGAGGGCAACATGAATGATGTCACATACTCACTGGATCAAGTCTCTCTTGATAAGTGTGCTGATGTGGTGGGAGACACCTCATTACCAGATTAGAATTTCTCAAATTTAGATCTGTCTAACCAACTTGCTGTGATCCCTCAACTTCGGATCCACAAGTCACATCCCTCCACAAACATCATTGGAAATGTTGACTTAGGGGTAAGAACAAGAGGACAAGCTCATGATAGCTATGTTTGTCTACATTCTTGTTTGTTATCCCAGATAGAGCCGAAGAAAGTTGATGAGGCTTTGAAGGATGGAAGCTGGATTGAAGCTATGCAAGATGAGTTGCTTCAAATTAGAAGACAGAAGGTTTGGAGCTTATGTCCTCTTCCTCAAGGGACGAGTGTCATAGGAACCAAATGGGTATTCAGGAACAAGAAAGATGATAGAGGGATCATCATCAAGAACAAGGCTAGACTGGTTGTCCAAGGATACACTCAAGAAGAAGGAATTGATTACACTGATGTCTTTACTCCAGTTGCAAGACTTGAAGCTGTAAGAATATTTCTGGCTTATGCTGCATCCAAGGATTTCAAGGTCTACCAGCTTGATGTGAAGTGTGCTTTTCTCTATGGGGTGATTGATGAAGAAGTTTATATTAAACAATCACCTGGTTTTGCAAACCCAGATCATCCTGATTATGTCTGCAAGCTTGATAAAGCCCTTTATGGACTGCATCAAGCTCCAAGAAAGTGGTATGAGACACTATCAACATACCTCTTTCAACATGGATACAAAAGAGGTACTATTGATGGGACTCTCTTCATCAAAGAAACAGGAAATGACACATTGCTAGTTCAGATATATGTGGATGACATCATCTTTGGTTAAACTAATCTAAAGCTTTGCAAAGACTTTGAGATGTCAATGAAGAATAGATTTGAAATGAGTGCCATGGGGGAACTGAATTTCTTTCTAGGAATTCAAGTGAAGCAGGTTGAAGATGGCATCTTCATCAGTCAGTCAAAGTATGTACAAGACATACTTACAAGATTCAAGATGACTGACTGTAAGGTTGCAAAGACACCCATAGCCAAAAACCACTCCCTTGGTCCTGATCTTGAGGGGGAGTGTGTTGATGAACATCTCTACAGGGCTATGATTGGGTCACTTATGTATCTTACTGCTAGCAGGCATGATATCATGTTTGCCACATTCATATGTGCAAGATATCAAGCCAACCCCAAGATGTCACACCTAATAACTGTCAAAAGGATCCTTAGATATCTCAAAGGTGCTCCAAATCTAGGCCTTTGGTATCTAAAGAATTTAGACTTCAATCTGTATGCTTATACAGATAGTGATTATGGTGGCTGTAACATGACTGCAAAGTCCACATCTGGGGGGTGTCAGTTCCTGGGTAGAAGGATAGTCTCTTGGCAATGCTAGAAGCAATCTTGTGGGTCTGCATCAACTGTTGAAGCTGAATACATTGCTGCTACCAGCTGCTGTGCTCAAGTGCTTTGGATTCAGAATCAGATGCTAGACTATGGGTTCAATTTCAAAGAGACTCCCATCCACACAGACAACAACAATGCCATCTCTATTACAGAGAATCCTATGCAGCACTCAAGGACCAAACACATCAACATCAGGTATCATCTAATTAGGGATAATTTTGAAAAGGGATTGATAAAACTAATCAAAGTTAACACAAATGAACAATATGCCAATCTGTTCACAAAAGCATTTGATGAACAGAGATTTAAATATATTGTATAAGCTATTGGGATGATTAACTTTGAGTAGATTTTTCTTAATAACTTAATCAATATTATTTCTTAAAACTGTGTGTCCTAGGTTGTCTATGAGATCACTTCATAAGCCCAGTTCTCTTTGGAAGAAAAACGATTTTTTTAAAAAAAAATGATATCTCTTAGAATGATGAAAATTTACCTTCGAAAGAAGCAAAAGTTGCATTCAGAAAAAATTCATGTCTAAATCGTTTAAACAGCTTATCTGATATTTACCTTCGGAAGAAATTCTTGAAGTATCTTCCGAAGCTTAAATTTTCGTATAAGTACTTAAATGCATTTTAGGAACAAATTTCTTCCGAAAGCAATTTAGTCTCGGAAGACTCATTTATTTCTTCCAAAGCCAAAATTTTCAAAACTCTTTGAAGTATCTTCTGAAGCAAAATTGCTTTCGGAAGCTTTGATTGCAAAGCTTCCGAAACCAAAATTGCCTTCGGAAGCTTTTTCTACTTCCAAGAAAACTAAATTTTTGGGCGCCTTTTTTAGAAGTAGGACCCACTTGCGGATTTCAAAGTTTATCCTTTTATCATAACTTTGTCTCAAATCCAGTGTATATCTTTCCAAACAGTTTTATTTCATCTCACTTCTCTCATTGTTCCTTAACCTAAAATTACCCCCAAAATTTCATCTTCTTCTTCTTTCCTTCACTACAAAGCTTCTTCAAATGGCCAATCTTGATCATCGTAACGACCCTGATTTCACCATGCACCTACACAGGCAACATAATCAAGTTGCTCTGTTAAACTCTGAGAAGGATCCAAGATTCTCAGACGTGTGTAGGTATCTTTCTTTGTCTCACTACTTCACCTCCCTTACAATCGATCCTCCTCTCTATGAGGATCAATTGCTTGAGTTCTGGCGGACTTGTCAAGAGGTCACCATGGACGGGGAGAAGGCACTCTCTGCCACAGTGCAGGGGAGGATGGTTTTCATCACTCCAGCCATTATAAACACCCATTTGCAGCTGGATGATGAAGCAGGTGAGCTGTCCTTTCCAAAAGCTGCTGTCAACCAATCCTTCGCGCAGATGCGCAGATGGGCTACGAAGCTACGAATGGAAATACCTCCTCCATGTCATTATACATAGCCTATCCAACAAACATGGAAGATGGGACCAGATTCCAGAAGACCTCTCCTTCATTGTCCATGGGATGGTTCAAGGGGTCAAATTCAGGTACTCTCAGTTTGTATTTACAAATTTACTAGCGAATTTGGATTCCTTAGAATATTACATGTTCCCCGGGTATGTTCAACACATTCTTAACTGTGAATTGGGACCACAGTTGAGGGGAACAGGTAATGTTCTTAAACTTGCACATATGAGGCCTGACATTTTCAAGATATTGAAAAAGCCAACTGTTGGGTTCTCAGGGGTAGAAACAGCCATTGTATCAAAAATGTTTGAGCTCATTGCTCAGGGTGACTTCCTACCTGCCCCATCTAGTGATGAACCAACACCCTCTACTTCTCACCCACCTCAAATACAACCCACCATCAAATTCGCCTACCAAAGAAAATCCAAGTGAACCCCTGCACTTGCTACTGAGCATGTGCAGGCCCCCATATCACAACCCATATAGGAGGAAGTGAAATCTCGAGCTCCCACTTCCCCTAAGGAGCAGACCACTCCCATCTTTCAAACAATCAGTGCTAAGGTTCCTCATGCTTAGCCTGATGAGCTCACAACTCCACAAACAGCCTTAAGCCATCACTCTGAGTCTCAACACTCTAGTGATCAACCTTCAGGGGAAAGCTACCATCCCCAGCCACTTGATCTCAACCGCCCCATACCCAGCCTTGACTTCTACTCATATGAAGATTTGGGTTTCAGTGAGTATCATGACTCTCCCCTCTCTACCCACACTCAAGGGGAGATGAGTACTCCTGCTTCACCCATGTCTAACCCACATCAGACACCCTAAACTGAGGTGGATCTTCCTATGATTGTCCAGGAGATCCATATGGAAGAGGCTCTCACTGTTGCCAGTGATTACATCTTTAAGACCTCAACCACAGCAACCCAGTCTCTTGACACTATCATTGGGCAGGGGAAATCCAGCATCCAAGAACTCCATGCTGGTGGTGAAGGAGCAGACCTCGGTTCACCTTCTTCATGCCCCAATGATTCTTCAACTGAAGATGAGGGGAGTCTGAAACTCAGGGTGCACCAACTCGAAGACATCTGCACCCAACTAGTTTCACAGATAGCTCACCTTGAATCACTGGTGACTATCTTGCAAAGGAGGGTCCATGACCAGTAACTTAAGATCACCGATCTCAAGGGCCAATTAGCTAAGAGACCTATAGGACAAACTCATCCAGGTCCACAAGAACATGTGGATGTTATGGATCACTTCTCCAGCTCACCTATGCATGAGGGTGATGCTACCAAAAAGGGGGAGAAAGTTCTGACAGCAACAAAACCTGGGAGTTCTTTCTCAAGTATGGACATACAGGACTCACCATCCTATCTTGCAGTTGTCCATGCTCAGCAACCTCCTCTAGACAGTGATCTGGAACTACTCATTTAACAACTATTTGAGGAGGGAGTACCAAGAGCAATGTCTGCCCCATCTGAGAACCCAATCTGGGGTTGGGGGTATGACAATGATAGGAAAGCTCTTATGATCTCTAGAGCTCAGGGTCAATAAGAAATTCTCAACATCTCCACCCTAAGTTTCTATGAGAGTATAAACTTGGTAGATCTGGCACTTGTCAACCCAAGCAATAACAGACAAGCTATCAGATTAGCCAATCAAATTCAAGACTGGGTGCTGGCAGAATTCCAAAGAAGAACTGCATTATATAGATAGAGGCTAGCAGTTGAAGCCTTTGGTCAACTGGATGTTGAGGTAGACCCCAAGATTAGCTTCGAAGGAAAAGCCTTGACTGAAGGCCCAGAGGCTGAGACTGTGAACCTTGAGACAAGATCTCCTTCAGCACCCCATACCCTCAGTGAGGCACCAGCTGGTGATGGTGCTTCACAACCTCTCTCTGGCCAGAGCTTGACTGCTGAATCAAGCAATAAAGGCCAAAGCTCTCCTCAGACTGAGTCATCAAGATTTGCAATTGACAAAGGCAAAAGGAAGATGACTCCTGAAGAGATTGAAGAAGAAAAGAGAGAGAGGAAGAGGAAGTTGGGAGAGAGTTCAAGTGGTTCCCTAGGATTCATGCAAACTGCAATTCTGGCTGCCCCTGTACCAAACACTTAAGAAGATGAATTAAGGGCAGCCAGGCTCAACTATCTGGGGACTAGGAACTACAACGTAGATGAACTCATCTCTCTCCCCTTAGAGGAGTTAAATGAACTGGCTGACATTGAATTGTCAAAGGAGAGGAAGGAAGCAGAGGATGCAGCCTTGACCCTCAAACACAAGGAAGAAATGAGGAGAAAAAGGCTTTACAAGAACATTCCTATCCTCTCCCGGTTCAAGAAAGTCCTGAGTTAGAGATTGTGGCTGCTGAACAACCTCAGGTAGTTGATGAAGAAGAAAGATTAAAAATGATCAACTACCTGAGTGCCACAGGTCTCTATCAGGCACCTGCACTCCTTCCCTTGCCTTATGATTATATATTATTTGAATACAATAAGCAGCTAGAAGAGCAAGCCAAGAAAGAAAAGCAAGCTGCAAAGAAGAGGCAAAAAGAAGAAGCTGCAAAATCAAGAGCCATCATCCAGAAAAGTTAGAAAAAGTCTACAGATAGGCAGAGGATGATGAGCTTCTTGAAGCTGTATGGGTTCTCCGGAAGGAGGCTTGGTCCCATGTCTCTATCCATAATGGATGAGAACATAAGGGTGATCAAGCAGAAGATAAAAAGGGGAGAGCTTGTGGACCTTTATTCATCATCAAGTCAAGCTCAACCTGAAGTTGAGGTAAAGGTGAAACCTACAGAGACAACACCACCTGCACCTGAGCTGCACAACAGCCAACTTCATCTTCTAACCCATAGCAGGGTTCTCCTCTCTCTCTTTCTTAAACTGGGAGAGAGGAGATCCCAACTAAGAGGGAATCCACTGAAGAACCTGGTACTGAAAACTAACCCTCTCAGTTAAAATCATCAGGGAGGAAAAAGAGGATGGCTAAAAGAAGATCATCTTTAAAGAAGAAAAGAAGAAAGGCATCCTCCTCCCAACCTCAGGATGAGTTAGAACATCCTGAGGAAGTGCATGAAGAGGACTCTCAACCAACTCCTATCATAGTAGAGCCTCTCTCTGTTGGAAGACAAATTCTGTCCTGGACTTTTGCTAAAGATCCAGACAATGGTATGTCACTAGAGATCAGGGAGAACAACATGTCTACTTCACAAGTGACATGCTTGAACTCCCTCTACATGATCTCTATGACATGAGAAGGTACTTCATGAGTCTGAAGAATCCAGATCTACTGATGAAGAAAGGAATTGTGAAGATCCTCATATGGACTATCCCAGTCTGAAGAATCTCTTTGTTTTGGTAGCATTAGCCTAGGGGAGTTTGTAGGAACCTCTGAAGTTAAGAGGTTGATGCAACCAAAAGATACCAAAACAACCAAATCTTCCAACATGCACTTCGGAACAAAGGTGAACTAGGTTCGAAAGTTTTACACACTCAAGAAAAAAAATGCTAAGTGTAAAATCTTCCGATGCCAAAGTTCAGAAGAAATTGCAACGGAAGCTTTACACTGAACTTGGAAAATATTCTAAGTATAAAGTCTTCCAAAGCCAAAGACTCAACTCTTCCGAAGGTAAAAGTTGAAGTCTTCCGAAGCTCTCAAGACAAAGTCTTCCAAAGCTGTTTAAAGACAAGACTGATTTTCCTCTGAGGAGAGAGAAAAGATACCTTTTCCATCAACTTTATCATAAAGCAACCTACTTTCCACTGCATGCTCTGGTAGTTCACCTGCTATCACTAGTTGGTGAAACTTCCATACTTTATGATAAAGTAGATAAGGTCTTCGCCTGCAAGTTTTTGTTTTTGTTCCTTCTTGGCTTTTTGTAATAGGAAAGTCAGTGAGCTTTGGCTTGTCATAGTCACTAGTCAAAAGGCAATCTGCCTTTTGACTTTAGGCTGATCTTGTTGTCTAGATTAGTCACTTCCAACTATCTTTTTGCATATTGACGGTTGTAGGATGTAGTATAAGTAGTCTCCGGTTCTTGTATTTAAAATATACTTGTACAACACTTGTAATAGAACCACCAGAGAAGCAATATACAACTTCCTTGAAAACTTTATCTTGTGCTCTTGTTCTTGTTTTACTTGGGTTTATCTTGTATCTTCAGTAAAGGTTCACAGTTCCCTATTTGAATTGTTAAGTGATCTTAAGATCCTCCTAAGTGTGTTAACTAAGTGCAAGCTTAAGTACCCTTTAACGGTCCTACAGATCTTCTGCTTGATCACTCTAATGTGCTCATCCATGGTGGATAGAGACGTTGGACCGAGTCTCCTTCTGGAGAATCCATAGAGTTTCAAGAAACTCACCATCTTTTATCTATCAACAGACTTCTTCAGATTTGCTCTGATGGTGGCTCTTGATTTTGTAGCCTCTTACCTCATCTTCCTCTTAGCAGCTTTTTGCTCTTTTAGCACTTGTTGTTCAAGTTGCTTGAGGTATTCAAACTCAATGTATTCATATGATAAGGGAAGAAGGTCTACTGCCTGATAGAGACCTATGGCACTCAGGTAGGTTATCATGTTTTGCTTGTCCTGTTCCCTACCTACCTGAGTTTGTTGCTCAGTAGCCATAACCTCTGCCTTAGGACTTTCCTGAACTGGGGTGAGAGTAGGAACTTTGTAAAGTGTTTTTCTTATCCTTTCTTCTTTGATTTTAAGGAGCAATTCTGCATCCTCAGCCTCCTCTCTCTCCTTTGACACTTTAATGTCAGCCAGTTCATTTAATTCCTCCAAGAAAAGAGAGAGATGAGTTCATCAACATTGTAGTTCCTAGACCCTAAATAGTTCAATCTGGCTGCCCTTAACTCATCATCTTGAGTACTTGGCCTGTGGGCAGCCCTGATTGCAGCTTCCATGAAGCCAAGGGTCTCACCTGAACTCTCTCCTCTTGTCTTTCTCTTCCTCTCTCTTTCCTCCTCCTCAATTTCCTAAGAGGTCATTTTCCTCTTCCCTTTGTTAGTCACAGGCTTGTGTGACTCAGGGTGGAGAGAGCTTTGGCCTTCATTACTTGGTGTTGCACTTGAGCTCAGGCCAGAGAGAGGCTATGAGACACCTTCACCAGCTGCTGCCTCATTGAGGGTTATGGGTGTTGAAGTAGTTCTAGTCTCAAGGTTCACATGCTCAACTATTAGGCCTTCAGCCAAGGTTTCCCCTTCGAAGCTAATCTTAGGGTCCACCTCAGCATCCAGTTGACCAACAATCTTGCCTGCTAGCCTCTATCTATATAGCTTGGTTCTTATTTTGAACTCTTCAAGCACCTTATCTTGAATCCTATTAGCTAACTTTGCAGTTTTCCTTCTTTGACTTGGATTGGAAAGTGGAAGGTCAACTAAATATGTGCTCTTATAGTATCTCAAGTTGTAGAAGTTGAAGATTTCTTGTTGTCCTTGTGACCTAGAGATTACCAGGGCTCTGCTTTTAGCATCATACCTCCATCCTACTATTGAATTTTCAGCAGGGTGAGATGGAGTAGGCATTGCCCTTGGTCTACCCTCCTCAAACAAGCTTTGAATGAGTGAGTCCATATCAATATGGATCTAAAGAGGTTGTTGAGTATGGACAACCTCAAGTGAGGGTGGTGAGTCCTCCATGTTCATACTCTGGGAGGAACTCCCAGGTTCTGTGATTGCAGATAGGACTTTCTCCTCCTTTTTGGTAGCATCACCCTCTTGCATAAGGGTGCTAAGGGTTAAGTCCACCACATCCACAGGTTCTTGTGGGCCTGGTTGAGTTCTCCTTATGGGTCTCTCAGCTAACTTTCTCTTGAGATCGGTGATCTCAAGTTGCTGGTCATTGACCCTTCTTTGTAAGGTAGCCACATAAGATTCCAGGTGACTCACCTTTGAAACTAAATAGGTGCATATTTTTGATAGTTTTTCACCTTTAGTTGTAGACTCCCCTCATCTTCATTAAAAGAATCATGGGGGGATGAGAGAATAGGACCAAAGTCTTCTTCCTTATCACCAGCATAGAGTTCTTGGTGGCTGGATTTCCTCTGCACCATGACAACTTCAAGATAAGTGTCAATGGGCTGGGTTGTCATGGTTGAGGTCTTAATTATGTAATCACTTGTAGAAGTGAGAGCCTCTTCCATATGGACTTCCCGATCAGATTCAGGGAGACCCACCTCAGTTGGGGTTGGATGATATGGGCTAGATATAGGTGATTCAGGAGCACTCATCTCTCCTTAAGCAGGGGTGGAGAAGAGAGACTCATGGTACTCACTGAATCCCATATTCTCATCATCATAGAATTCAAGGTTGGGGTTTGGTTGGTTGAGTTCTAAAGGCTGGGGTTGGTAGCTTTCCCCTGAAGGTTGATCACTAGAGTTTTGAGACTCAAAGTGAAGGCTTAAGGACGGGGTATTGAGATCATCAAGCTAAGCATGAGGAACCTCAGCACTGATTAAAGAGATGATGGGAGTGGTTTACTTCTTAGCAAAAGTGGGAGCTTTAGTGTCCACTTCTTCATGCATGGGTGAGTGTTTGGGGGCCTGCACATCCTGAGTAGTTTATGTAGGGCTTCATTTGGATCTTCTTGAGTAGGTGAGGGTGATTTGTGGCTATATGGGTGGTGCAGATGTAGAAGGTGTGGGTTCAACATTGGCTTGTGTTGCCAAGTTGTCACCTTGAGCAATGAGCTCTAACATTCTTGGGATCAGGGTTGTTTCTACCCCTAAGAAGCCAACAATGGAATTTCTTATTGTCTTGAAGATGCCGAGCTTTATCTGTCCTAATTTTGAGAGTGTTACCTGTTCCCCTTAACTGTGAGCAGGAACATCTAATATTCTAAGGAGTCCAAGTTAGCAAGCAAGTTTGTATAAACAAATTGAGAGTACCTGAACTTGACCCCTTGAACCATCCCATGGATTATGTAGGATAGGTCATCAAGAATTTGGTCCCAACTTCCATGCTTGTTGGACAGAGAATGGATGACCACATGGAGGAGGTACTTCCATTAGGAGGAAACCTTACCCTTTTTGAAGGTTCTTATGGAGTAGTCCCTTTCATAGCCCATCTGCCAGAATGAGTTATTAACAACAGACTTGGGGAAGGATAATGGCCTTCTTTATCATTCAGCCTCAGATGAGAGTTGATGGTGGCTGGAGCGATGAAAATTTTCCTCCCTTGCACTGTCACAGACAGTGCCTTCTCACCATACATGATAACCTATTGGCGGGTCCTCCATAACTCTAAAAGTTGATCTTCATACAAAGGAGGGTCTCTGATAAATGCAGTGAGGTAGTTTGATTAAGATAAGAAGCGACAAACATCTAAGAAACCAGGATCTTTCTCAGATGATAACAGAGCAACTTGGTTGTGTTGCCTGCGTAACTGCATGGAAATTTTGGTTGGTTTCTGGGATCAGGGTTGACCATTTTGAGTAGCTTAGAGGTGAAGAATGGTAAGAACAAAGTCGGTTTATGAGTGAATTTAGGATTTGAACTTTTGTAGATGAAGAGGAAGAAGAAAGAGGGGGAACTATTAAAGGTATTTATATATGGATTGGATTTGAGACAAGTTATTGCAAAAGGATAAACTTTGATTCGGATGTCGGTCCCATATCTGAAAAAGTACCCAAAAAGGTAGATTTCTTGGAAGTCTAAAATCTTCCAAAGGTAATTTGTCTTCTAAAGTTTTGAGAAAAAAACTTCCGAACCCAATTTGACTTCGGAAGATATTCCTTAGCTTAATGAAAATTTGTTTCGGAAGAAAAATACTTAAGACTATTTTTTGCTTCCGAGATATATTTGGTTTCAGAAGATATTAAACTTTAGAAGTTTTATTGAAGCATGAATAAAGCTTTCGAGACTTAATTTCTTTGGGAAGAAAATTGTCTTTCAAAACATATAAGTACTTAGAAGCATATTTAAGCTTAGGAAGATATATCAAAATTTCTTCCGAAGTTAAATGTCTTAGAAGTAGTTATTAGATTTGAAGACATAATATTCTTCCGAAGTCAACTTAATGTCTTCCGAGAGAAAATATATCTTAAAATTTTCAAAATTTTAAGGAATATTATTTTGTAAAATTTCTTCCAAAGTAAACTAGGCTTATATAGGTGATGATATAGACAACTTAAGACAAACATATTTAAAAATAATCCTGAGTTTAGTTTAAGAAAAATCTACTCAAAGTTAATCATCCTAATAGCTGATACAAGATACTTAAATTTATGCTCATCAAAAGCTTTTGTGAACAGATTAGCATGTTGTTCATTTGTGTTAACTTTGACCAGTTTTATCATTCTTTTTTCAAAATTATCTCTAATCAAATGATACCTGATGTTGATGTGTTTTGTCTTTGAGTACTGCATAGGATTCTCTGTAATAGAGATAACACTATTGTTGTCTGTATGGATGGGAGTCTCTTTGAAGTTGAATCCATAGTCCAAAATCTTATTCTGAATCCAAAGCACTTGAGCACAGCAGCTTGCAGTAGCAATGTATTTAGTTTCAGCAGTTGATACAGACACACATGATTGTTTCTTGCATGGCCATGAGACTATCTCTCCATCAAGGAATTGACACCCCCAGATGTAGACTTTACAGTCATATTACAGCCACCATAGTCACTATCTGTATAAGCATATAGATTAAAGTCAGAATTCTTAGGATAACAAAGGCCCAGTTTGGGAGCACCTTTGAAATATATGAGAATTCTCTCTACAGAAACCAAGTGTGACATCTTGGGTTTGGCTTGATATCTTGCACAAATACATGTAGCAAACATGATATCAGGCCTGCTGGCTGTGAGGTATATAAGAGACCCAATCATAGCCCTGTAGAGATGTTCATCAACACACTCCCCCTCAAGATCAAGTCCTAGGTAGTGGTTTCTGGCTATGGGTGTCTTTGCAACCTTACACTCAGTTAGATGAAATCTGGTAAGTATGTCTTGTACATACTTTGACTGGTTTATGAAGATGCCATTATCAACCTACTTAACTTGAATTCCTAGAAAGAAATTGAGTTCCCCAATGGCACTCATTTCAAATCTATTCTTCATCAGCTTCTCAAAGTCTTTGCAGAGCCTTGGATTAGTTGATCCAAAGATGATGTCATCTACATAAACTTGAACTAGCATCAAGTCATTCCCTATTCCTTTAATAAAGAGTGTTCCATCAATAGTACCCCTCTTGTAGCCATGTTGAACAAGGTACTGAGATAGTGTCTCATACCACTTTTTTGGAGCTTGATGCAGCCCATAGAGAGCTTTGTCATGCTTGCAGACATAATCAGCATGATCTGGGTCTGCAAAGCCCGGTGGTTGTTTAACATACACTTCCTCATCAATCACCCTATATAAGAAGGCACACTTGACATCAAGTTGGTAGACCTTGAAATCCTTGGATGCAACAAAATCAAGGAATATCCAAACAGCTTCACGTCTTGCTACAGGAGCAAAAACATCTGTGTAGTCAATCTCGTCTTCTTGCGTGTATACTTGAATAACTAGTCTTGCCTTGTTCTTGATGACAAGTCCTCTATCATCTTTATTATTCCTAAAAACCCACTTGGTACCTATTATGGTCTTGTCTTGAGGAAGAGGACACAGGTTCCAAACCTTTTGCCTTTTGAATTAAAGCAGCTCCTCCTGCATTGCTTCAACCCAACTTCCATCCTTTAGAGCCTCATCAATCTTCTTAGGCTCAATTTAAGACAAGAAACAAGAGTGAAGACAAACATTTTTGTCATGGGTTTGTCCTCTTGTTCTCACCCATTTCTCAACATCTCCAATGATGTTTGTGGTAGGATAGGACTTGTGGATTCTCAGTTGAGGGATCACAGTAGGTTGGTTAGATAGATCTAAATTGGTAAAATTCAAATCTAGTGATTGAGTATCACCCACCACATCAGCATACTTATCAAGAGAAACTTGATCTAATGAGTGTGTGACATCATTGATGTTGTCTTCCATGGGTTGGTTATCAGCATCAAGAAATTCTTGATCACTATCACCACCACCATCTCCTCCTACATTGGAAACTCCTTCATTTGAGTTCTATGCCTCTGTGTTGGAATTTGTAGGCACCTCAGATGTATCAACTGAAGAGTTTGTCATTGTTATGCTTACAGGATTTCCAACTGCAGGGTTTGTTACCACTAGAGCTGAAGTAGTGTTATGACTTAGTCTTCTTAGCTTAAATCTTGGATCAAGATCTCGTGTTGATAAGCTACCTACAGATCCTAAAACAACTTTATAAGATTTGTTAAAATAGTTGGTAACTAAATCAAGATCAAACAACCATTTAGGACCAGAAACTTTCACACTGGGAGTGTGCTCATTGAAGGTCACATTGGCTGACTCCTCAACTACTCTAGTTCTGAGATTGTATACTCTATTGCCTTAGCTTGGGAAGAGTATCCACAAAAATGTCCATCATCTGATTTCTCAGCAAATTTGGCTATCTGATCTTTGGTATTCAAGATGGTGCAAGGACATCCAAATGATCTGAGGAAACCAATCAAAGGTCTCCTTTTATGCCACAGTTCATAAGGAGTCTTACCATGAGTCTTAACAACTAAAACTTTGTTATGCATGTAGCAGACAGTGTTAACTGCCTCTTCCTAGAAGGTGATGGGAAGTTTAGAGTCAGATAACATGGTTCTTATATCCTCAATAAGTGTCCTGTTTCTCCTCTCAGCAACAACATTTTGCTCAGGAGTCCTAGGAGCACTGTATTGTCTTGTAATACCGTTTTCATCATAAAATGTATCAAGAATTTAGTTATTGAATTCAGTTTCTTGATCACATCTTATGATTTTGACCTTATGGTCACATTGATTCTCAATTTTTAGAATGAAGTTCTTCAAGATCTCAGGGGTTATCCTTAGTTATAATAAAGAAGACCCAAGTGTATCTTGTGAAATCATTCGTGATCACTAGGCAATATGAAGTCCTTCCTAAACTCATTACACTAGTGGGGCCAAAGAGATCCATATGTAGTAAGTGTAGGGGATTAGTGATTAAGTTCTTTTTCTTTGGCTTGTGAGACACTTTATGTTGCTTCCCTTTCAGACATGCAACATAATGGTCATCACTTGTAAACTCATTCTTTGGCATTCCAGTTACAAAATCATTCTTAATTAATTTATTCATGTTATTAAAGTTTACATGGCATATTCTTTTATGCCAGAGGAAAGACTCATCACTATTGGCTTTAGACAGAAAACAAGAAACTTCTCCTGATGGGGATGTTTCCTGTAAATCCATCTTGTACATGTTTATTTTCCTGGGGGCTTTGAGCTAGATATGCTCTTAAGGAATGAGCACCCGGGCTTGAGAACAATGCACTCATGCTCAGTAAAGAGCATGTTATGTTTCTGGTCACAAAATTGGGATACACTCAAAAGTTTATACCAAGCTCCTTAACATAGTTTACCTTCTCAATGCTAAGCTTACCATTTATGACTCTGCCCCTTCCAGTAATATAACCACCTAATTCTCCACCAAAAGCAACTGACCCTCCATCAATTCTTTCTGAGTTTTGAAGCAAAAAGCCATTGTCTTTCATGTGCCTAGAATAGCAGCTATTAATGATCCATACATTTCCCTTGGTCGTCAACTATTCCTACATAAAAAGAGATGTTTAGTTACATTTGGAAACCCAAGCCCTGTGGATCTTAGGCTTATCAAAGTGACCTAAAGATAGTTCAACAATTATTAATCCTATATGCAATCTTTGAGGATAATTTGTTGTTGTTGATGAAGAACTCTCAGTCACATGGCCTTTCTTCATCTTCCACACCATCTTGGCAGATTAGACTTGGCCTTCAATACTTCGGAAGTTTTGATGACTTTGGAAGTTTTGATGACTTCAGAAGTTTTTGAGACTGGACTTTCAGAAGCTTTTGCATCCACTGCAGCAGACTTTAGTACTTCAAAAGCATTCCTTTCTTCCGTGACCAATTTTTCTTCCAAAGGTAATTTTCCACCTATCTTCTTCTTCACTTTGGAGCTTTTGAAAGGAAGAGTTTTTCCTTTCGAAGCTATCTTCTTCTTCTTACTCTCTTCTTTTTGTTCATGTGAATGGTACTCCTGGGATTGTAGATGCAATCCTTAGCAAAGTGAGTAACACCACCACACATGATGCATTCAACTGGCATACTTCTGAAAGTCTTCTTCTGAGTAGAAGGCTGAGCTTGATCACTTTTCACTTCTATCTTCATCTTCATATATGATACAACAGGCTTCTTAGGGTGAGGCTTGCTTTTTGAACTAGATTGTTCAGGCTGTGCAGTAGTGTTGCATATTTGATCAGCCTTCCTCTCTTAGCTAGGATGATTTGGAAATTAACTAGGACTCCTAGTACTAGAGTCCATGGTTGAGTCTTCAGTCTTCACCACTTTAAATCTAGCAGAGTTGAATACTTGTTTTTTCTTGGAATTGAAAGTGGTCTTGATCTCTTAGGCTTTCTTTAATTTTCTTGTGGCTGCCCTGATCAAGTTCTTTCTTGCAGACTTGGTCATCCTTGGTTCTTTCCTCTGCTTAGGAGAATAGTGACCCTTCTTAGGATGATCCTCTTCACTCACTTTAGATCAATCCTTCAATATCTCCTATTCATCTTCATCCTTTTCTTGAATTAGGTCTATGAGAGGCAGCTTATCTTGACAAGTTCCACACCTTGGAGGTCTTACGGATAATAATGTATATGGAGGAGCTATCTCACATGAACCCATCCTTGCCTATTCTGATAAAAAATCTTTGCATGTATGGTTGAAGATATGATGTTCTTGAAGGTTTCCTTTTCAAGAACACATTTTTCTACCTCAGCTTTGCTGATCACAAGCGCAGCCTGGCATTCAGTTAACTTGGTAATGAGATCTTGTTTTTGAGTCCTGTAATTTGTATGCTCATGCTTAAGAGTTGAAATGGTTTTCTCTAAATCTTCTATTTTAAGTTTATAATCATTTTCATCTCTTTTAAAGTCAGCTTTTAAAATATTCAAGGACTCAAGGTAGGATCTCACTTCCAGGTTATAGGACCTATACATATTTACTTTAGCAATGAATTCAGGAGTACAAAGATGTTCAAATACCTTGGCTTCTTTATGGTCATCCATCAGTGCTTTGTTAGGAGAAACATCTTCTACCTGGAAGCTCCAGTCAAAGGCTCCCTCTTCAACAACAACATGTTGTTTTGGTTGGCTAGGCTTCTCAGGTCTGGGAGCACCCTCAGTGTAGTTTGGTCTGGGTTGTGCTTGGCCACCATTTGTCCTTGTGCCTTGCACTCTCTAGCAAAGTGTCCTATTTGGTTACAGTTGTAACACTTCACTTTGCTTTTATCCAGTCCAAACTTTCCACTGGATACATTACTGGGAAACTTTCTTTCTGTCCTTTTGTAGAACTTCTAGGCTCTGTGAGCGAGAAGAGCCATTTGCTAGACAATCTCTATATACTCCAGAGCATCTGGATGGATACAATCCAAGTCTTCAAGAGTGAAGAGAAAGTTGCCATAACTTTTATTAATAGACACAAAGGCTTGAGAAGAGCTTGTCTCTTGGAATGGGCTTCCTTGGATGTAGCTCTCCCTTAGTGTCTCAGGAAAGGTGATGAAAGGACCCTTTTGTGAGTTGGTAGGGTAGTAGATAAGATGATTATATGGTTCTCTACTATCCCGTTAACCACATGAAGGGATAACTCTGCTAATTGTTGGAGAAGTTGCTTGATGGATTTTGAATGTTCATCTCCATCTGGTAGCCACTAAGGATACCATATAGCTCTGTGAGAATAAGTGTAGTGAGATTTTCAGTTCTCTTAATGGTCACACAATAGTGAATCCATTGTCTGGGAAGAGAGAACATGAACTTCCTCACAATGTCCCTCTAACATCCATTAGAGTATCCACAATCTCAACATACCTGAAATATTGTTGAGTCATGGTTTCACCTATCTTACAGGTGAAGTTCTCAAACTACTGCTTCAAGTGGTCTTTCTTGTTATCTTTGGCTTCCTCAGACCCCTTATTCATGAGCTTCAATGCATCCCAGAGCTGCTTAGCAGTTTTCCCCTTCTTGAAGCCTCTGTATATAGAGTTTGAAAGAGCAGATTAAAGAGCGATCGTGGCCTTCTGATCCATATCAATTTTCTTCTAATCTTCTTTAGAATAATCAGTCACTTCTTTTGGTATCATCCCATCTCTAGCAATGGCTGAAGAGGTGCTTAGGATGTGGTGTCCTTCTATGATAGATCTCCACATCTTGTTGTCTTGAGAGTTGATGAACCCTTCCATTTGTTGGCACCAAGTATCAAAATCATCAAGAGTGATCAGTGGAGCTTTAGTCATGGTACTAGTTTCCATATCAGCCTTTGAGATAGCTGCCATTTGAGCTAATAAGTGTTTTGTGAAACTGAAGAGATCTAAGATGGTGAGATCTTACAATCAAGAGCCTGAAATGTTCTAATACCAATTGCGAGACTGATGAAGGGGTCAATGCAACAGTTTCACAAGGTTAGGAGAGTTATAACTCTTAGCAAATCAAATAAGGAACCGGCTAAAATGAAGTAATGAACACAAGTAAAAAAACAATAACAAGAACACTCTAATATGGTTTTCAAGAATGATGTATATGGCTCTCAAGTTTTTGCAAGTGTTACAAAACTTTCCATGAAATGACAAGTACTTGAGACACTTTATACTACATCCTACAGCCGACCATACTTTAAAGGCCAGCTGGAAACACTAATCTAGACAACAAGATCAATGTAGAGTTAAAACAGATAGCCTTTTGACTAGTAACTATGACATGCCATAGCTCACATCCTTATCTATTATAAAAAAGGATAAAAGTACATAGTTGGAAAGTTACAGTCTCAACACCTTAATCTACAGTTGACAAAAGCATGGACTTTTCACCAACTCATGCTAGTTGGTGAGTCTTCAGACATGGTAGCGGAAAGTTGTTTCAGCTTTTGTCAAAAGTATTTTAGAGAAGACGTGCCTTCTCCGTCTTCGGAAGAAATCAGACTTGGCTTCAGAAGACTCTGTCTTTGAAGCTTCGGAAGACTTCATCTTTGGCTTTGGAAGAATTGGTCTTTTGGCTTCAAAAGATTTGATACTTAGCATAGTTCACTGAGTTATATCAAATCTTCTGAAGCACTTTCTTGTACTTCACGTGTGCATGCTGAGAGCTCTTTGGTTATTCTTTGGTTGCATCAGCCTCTAAGTGTATTCCTTACAGAACACAAGTAAAGAACAAAACAAGAACACAATAAGATGGTTTTCAAGAATGCTAAATATTGCTCTCAAGTTTACAAAGTATTACAATGCTTAATTTTAGTGACAAGTACTTGAGATACTTTATACTACATCCTACAGCCAGCCATACTTTGAAGGCTAGCTGGAAACACTAATCTTGACAACAAGATCAGGGTAAAGTCAAAAGACAAATTGCCTTTTGACTAGTAACTATGACATGCCATAACTCACATCCTTATCTAATACAAAAAGAATAAAAGTACAAAAGTAGAAAGTTACAGACTCTAAAACCTTAATCTACAGTTGCAAAAGTATGGACTTTTCACAAACTTATATAAGTTGGTGTGTCTCTAAAGGTGGCAACAGAAAGTGGTTCAGCTTTTGTCAAAAGTAAGTTAGAGAAAGCATGTCTTCTTGGTCTTCGAAATAAATCAATCTCTTGGCTCCGGAAGAGTTTGTCTTGAAGCTTCGAAAGACTTCATCTTTGGCTTCGGAAGATTTGGCCTTTTGGCTTTGGAAGATTTGATACTTAGTGTATTTCATTGAGTTGTATCAAATCTTTTGAAGTAACTTTCCTTGTACTTCACATGTGCATGCTGAGAGCTCTTTGGTTGTATTAGCCTCTAAGTATAATCCTTACAAAATTCCCCTAGGCTGATGCTACCAAAACTAAAGGATAACTTTGAATCTTAATCTTCATCTATTTATAGTCCTCATTAGAATCAAGACCATTCCCATCATCATCAGTTGGTCAGGATTCCTCAGACTTTCAAAGTACTTTCTGATGTCATAAAGATCATGTAGAGGAAGGTCAAGTATGTTTTTCTAGAAGTACACATCTTGACCCCCTTGATCTCTAGTGACATACCATCTATCTAGTTTAGTAGTAAATACACAAGACAAGATGGGTCTCTCAGCTGCAAGAGGCTCTACAATAAGTGGAGTTGGTTCAACAACCTCTTCTTGATCACCCTTAGGATGTTTTGACTCATCCTGAGGTGTAGAGGTGGATGCCTTGGACTTCTTCTTCTTCTTCTAGGTCTTGAGTACCAGATGCTCCTTCTTTTTACTTCTCAGTTGGGTCCTTTTCCTTTATTGGTTTAGAAGGAGAAGGATCAGGACCCTGCTGTGGGTCAGAAGATGAAGCTTGCTGAGATGCAACACTAGGTACAGGTTGAGTTGTCACTTGTGGTTCAACCTTCACCTTAGCTTCAGGTGCAGTCTGACTTGGTAGAGAATGCAAGTCAAACATCTCACCCTTCTTGATCTTCTGCTTGATCACTCTAATATGCTCATCCATGGTGGATAGAGACATTGGACCAAGTCTCATTCTAGAGAACCTATACAGCTTTAAGAAGCTCACCATCTTTAGTCTGTCAGTAGACTTTTTCTGATTGGCTTGGATGGTGGCTCTTGACTTTACAGCCTCTTCCCTCATCTTCCTCTTAGCAGCTTTTTGTTCTTTCACACTTCTTGCTCAAGCTGCTTGAAGTACATAAACTCTATGTACTCATCAGATAAGGGAAGTAGGACTGCTTCCTGATAGAGGCCTATGGCACTCAGGTAGGTTATCATGTTTTGCCTGTCTTGTTCCCTACCTACCTGAGTTTCTTGTTTAGTTGCCACAGCCTCTGCCTCAGGGCTTTCCTGAACTGGAGAGAAGGTAGGAGCTTTGTATAGTCTTTTTCTTCTTCTTTCTTCTTTGATTTTGAGGAGCAACTCTACAGCCTCAGCTTCCTTCATCTCTTTTGACACCTTAATGTCAGCCAGTTCATTAAGTTCTTACCATGAGTTTTGACTACTAAAACTCTGTTCTGCACATAGCAGGTAATGTTAACTGCCTCTGCCCAGAAGGTAATGGGGAGTCAAAGAGCATGGTTATTGCAGGCTCAATAAGTGTTCTGCTTCTCCTCTTAGCAACACCATTTTGCTGAGGAGTCCTGGGAGCACTTTATTGTATTGCAATACTATGTTCATCACAAAATGTATCAAGGATTTGGTTCTTGAATTCAGTTCCTTGATCATATCTTCAGACTTTGACATTATGATGACATTAATTCTCAATTTTTAGAATGAAGTTCTTCAAGTTCTCAGGGATCTTATCCTTAGTTCTAAGAAAGAAGACCCAAGTGTATCTTGTGAAATCATCTGTGATCACCGGGCAATATGAAGTCCTTCCTAAACTCATTACACTGGTGAGGCCAACGAGATCCATATGTAGTAAGTGTAAGGGAGTAGTGATTGTGTTCTTTTTCTTTGGCTTGTGAGACACTTTGTGTTGCTTCCCTTTTAGACATGCAACACAATGGTCATTACTTGTAAACTCGTTCTTTGGCATTCCAGTTACCAAATCATTCTTAATTAATTTATTCATGTTCTTAAAGTTTACATGGCACATTCTTTTATGCCAGAAGAAAGACTCATCACTATTGGCTTTAGACAAAAAACAAGAAACTTCTCCTGATAGGGATGTTTGTTGCAAATCAATCCTATACATGTTCACTTTCCTGGGGGCTCTGAGCTAGATATGCTCTTAAGGAATGACCACCCTGGGCTTGAGAACAATGAGCTCATGCTCAGTAAAGAGCATGTTATGCCTCTTGTCACAAAATTAGGATACACTCAAAAGATTGTACCCAAGTTCCTTAACAAAATTTACCTTTTCAATGCTGAGCTTACCATTTGTGACCCTACCCCTTCTAGTAATGTAACTACCTGATTCTCCTCCAAAAGCAACTGGCCCTCCATTAATTCTTTCAAAATTCTAAGGCAAAAAGCCATTGCCTATCATGTGCCTGGAATAGCTACTTTCAATGATCCATACATTTCCTTTGGTCTATAGCTGTTCCTGCATAAAAAGAGATGTTTAGTTCCATTTGGAAAACCAAGCCTTGTTGGTCTTGGGCTTATCAAAGTGAACTGAAGATAGTTTAATAGTTATTAATCCTATATGCAATCTCAAGGATAATTTGCTGTTGTTGATGAAGAACTTTCAGTCACATGGCCTTCCTTCATCTTCCATACCATATTTGGAAGATTAGACTTGGCTTTTAATACTTTGGAAGTTTTGATGACTTTGGAAGTTTTTGAGACTGGACCTTCAGAAGCTTTTGCATCCACTGCAGCAACTTTAGTACTTCAGAAGCATTCCTTTTTTCCGAGACTAATTTTTCTTCCGAAGGTAATTTTCCACCTATCTTCTTGTTCACTTTGGAGCTTTCGAAAGGAAGAGTTTTTCTTTACGAAGCTATCTTCTTCTTCTTATTCTCAGAAGTCTTCTTTTTGGTCATGTGAATGGTACTCTTGGGATTGTAGATGCAATCCTTAGCAAAGTGAGTAGCACCACCACACTTGATGCATTCAACTGGCATACTTCTGAGAGTCTTCTTCTGAGTTGAAGACTGAGCTTGATCTCTTTCCACTTCCTTCTTTATATTTATAGATGATGAAGTAGGCTTCTTAGGGTGAGGCATGCTTTTGGAGCTGGATGGTTCAGGCTGTGCAGTAGTGGTGCACATTTGATCAACCTACTTCTCTTGACTAGAATGATTCAAACATGAACTAGGACTCCTGGTACTAGAGTCCATGGTTGAGTCTTCAGTCTTTACTACTTCAAATGCAACAGGGATAAAGACTTATTTTTTGCTTGGAATTGAAAGTGGTCTTGATCTCTTTGGCTTTCTTTGATTTTCTTTGGTTACCCCAATCAAGTTCTTCCTAGTTGTCTAGTCATCCTTGGTTCTTTCTTCTCTCTAGGAGCATAGTGACCCTTCTTAGGATGATCCTCTTTACTCACTACAGATTCATCCTTCACTATCTCCTCATCATCTTCATCATCTTCTTGGATATGATCTATAAGGGGTAGCTCATCTTGACAAGTTTCACACCTTGGAGATCTTACAGATAGTAATGTGTGTGGAGGCTGTTCTGATAAAAAATCTTTACATGTATGGATGAAGATATGAAGTTCTTGAAGGTTTCCTCTTCAAGAACATATTTTTCTGCCTTGGCTTTGCTGATCACAAGCTTAGCCTGGCATTCAGTTAACTTGGTAATGAGATCTTTTATTTAAGTCCTATAATTTATGGGCTCATGCTTAAGAGTTGAAATTGTTTTCTCTAAATCTTCTATTTAAAGTTTACAGTCATTTTTAGGTCTTTTGAAATCAGCTTTTAAAATATTCAAAGACTCAAGGTCAGATCTCACTTCCAGGTTATAGGACTTATACATGTTTACTTTAGCAATGCATTCAGATGTGTAGAGATATTCTAATACATTAGCTTCTTCATGGTTAGCCATCAGTGCTTGGTTGGGAGAAACATACTCTACCTGAAAGCTCCATTTAAAACCTCCCTTCTCAACAGCAATAGCAGCTTGTTGTTTTGTTTGGCTTGGCTTGTTAGATCTGGGAGCAGCATTAGTGTAGTTGGGCCTAGATTGTGCTTGGTCACCATTAGTCTTTGGTGCCTTACACCCCTAGAACGTGTCCCATATGGTTACATTTGTAACATTTCACTTTGCTTTTATCCAGTCCAAACTTTTCACTAGTTACATTGCTGGGAAACTTTTTTCCGATTCTCTTATAGAAGTTCTTAGCGCTATGAGTAAGAAGAGCCATTGTTGGACTATCTCCATATACTCTAGGTCATCTGGATGGATACAATCCAAGTCTTCAAGAGTTAAGACAAAGTTGCCACAACATTCATTAGCAGTCATAAAGGCTTAAGATGAGCTTGTGTTTTAGAATGGGCTGCCTTGGATGTAGCTCTCCCTTGGTGTCTCAGGGAAGGTGATTAAAGGGCCCTTTTTTAAGTTTTAGGTAGCAGATAAGATGATAATATGGTTCTCTACTATCCCTTTTAACCACATGAAGGGCTAAACTTTGTTGATTGCTGGAAGAGCTGCTTAATGGGTTCTGCATGTTCATCTTTATCTGGTAGCCACTAAGGATACCATACAGCTCTTAAGAGTAAGGGTGAAGAGATTTTTAGTTCTCTTAATAGCCACACAGTAGCGAGTCCATTGTCTGGGAAGAGAGAACATGAACTTCCTCACAATGTCCCTATTCTCAAGCTTAACTCCAATATCCATGAAAGTATCTACAATCTCAACATACGTAAAGTATTTTTGAGCATAGTTTCACCTGACTTGTAGGAAAATTTATCAAACTGCTGCTTCATGAGGTCCTTCTTGTTTTCTATAGCTTCATCAGACCCCTCATACATAAATTTCAGTACATCCCAGAGCTGCTTAACAGTTTTGCACTTTTTGAAGCCTATGTATATAGAGTTTGGAAGAGCAGTTTAGAGAGCGGTCATGCCTTCTGATCTATGTCAATCTTGTTCATATCTTCCTCAGAATAGTTATTTCCTTTGGAATCATCCCACCACCAGGAATGGCTGAAGAGGTGCTTGGGATGTGAGGTCCTTCAACAACATTACTAAATCAAAAATTTCAGATTCGTTGAGCTTGGATCTTAGGATTCATCACGTTCAGATCTAGAAATCAAAATTAAGATGGGTGTATGTGTGTGAATCAAAGAACAAAGAGATGGATAATAATAATTGATGTTGATAAACAAGTTACAATGAGAATCATAGATGGCTGATGAAGTCAAACCCACCCAAAGGAGAGGATTTCTCCTTGGGTGGTGATTTACACCATGAGAAACACACACAAAAGAACCACACTTGCAAAAATGCACTAGTGGGTCTATTTATATTATTATTACAACATGACCTAATTTTGACTTTCTAATTGTCTTGATGTTGACTTTGTCATGCTGAATTGTCTTGTATTGTTGTTTTTGTTGTGATCACCTTGGTCTCTGAACTTGTACAATGAGATCTTCAGTTGGCTGTGATTATGATTTGGTAAGCTTCAGTTTATTCCATTGTTGAACCCCAACAAACATATCTCCACATCTTGTTGTCTTGAAACTTAATGAACCCTTCCATTTATGGGCACCAAGTATCAAAGTCATCAGAAGTGATCAGTGGTGATTTTGTCATGGTACCGGTTTCCATATAAGCTTTTGTGAGAGCTACCATTTGAGCTGGTAAGTGTTTTGTGAAGCTGAAGAGATTAAAGATGGTGAGATCTTACAATCAAGAGCCTAAAATGCTCTGATACCAATTGCAGGACCGGTGAAAGGGTTAATTTAATAGTTTCACAATGTTTGGAGAGACTTAGAACACTTAACATAATTTAATAGGGAACCGACTCAAAGTGAAACAAAGAACACAAGTAAAGAACAGGACAAGAACACAATAAGATGGTTTTCAAGAATGTTGTATATTGCTCTCAAGTTCTTTTTACAAAGTGTTACAATGCTTAATTCTAATGACATGTACTTGAGATACTTTATGCTACATCCTACAACCGGCCATACTTTGAAGGCGAGCTGGAAACACTAATCTAGACAACAAGATCAATGTATAGCTCACGTCCTTATCTAATAAAAAAAGGATAAAAGTACAAAAGTAGAAAGTTATAAACTCTAAGACCATAATCTACAGTTGATAAAAGTATGGACTTTTCACCAACTCATATAAGTTGGTGAGTTTTCAGATGTGGCAGCGGAAAGTGGTTCAACTTTTATAAAAAGTTAGTCAGAGAAAGAATGTCTTCTCTATCTTTAGAAGAAATCAGTCTCTTGGCTTTAGAAGACTTTGTCTTGAAGCTTCGAAAGACTTCTCTTGAAGCTTCGGAAGATTTTTCCTTTTGGATTTGGAAGTTTTGATAGTGTATTTCATTGAGTTGTATCAAATCTTCCTAAGTAACTTTCCTTGTACTTCACATGTGCATGCTGAGAGCTCTTTGGTTTCATTAGACTGTAAGTATAATCCTTACAGAACGTAACTTGTAGTGGAGCAAGGAGGCTTAAATATCTTCACATGAGATGTGAAGGATATAAATAAACAGAATGTATAGCTTCTTCTTAGTTGGATACAAACTCTATATAATCAATATTGTAAAAGTTATCTTAGAGGCTGATACTAACCAAAGATCTCTCAGCATGCAACAGAAGTACAAGGAAGTTACTTGTTGGGTTCAACAATTGATAAACTAAAGCTTTCCAAACCACAATCAAAGCCAACTGAAGATCTCATTGTACAAGTTCAGAGACCAAGTTGATAAACAGAACAAAACAAACACAAGACAAAGTCAACAAGACAAAGTCAACATCAAGACCACAAGAAAAGTCAAAATTAGGTCATGATGTAAAAACATTATAAATAGAACCACTAGTGCTACTTTTTAACGTGGTGGTTATTGCAAAGTGTGTGAGTGGCTTGTATCAGTGTGATCTCACTAACTTGTCGATGTTCAAATACATCTTTGTGCTTTCGTATATCTTGAGGATGTGATCTCATGATCAAATTAGTTCTTGGTGTAATATGATAAAACAAAATAAAATAAAATATTCATTTCAAATCATTTTTCAAGTCTTCCATATTATGCTATTAAAATGTTATCGTTTTCACACGCATTTCACCAGAAATTGCACATTCAGATAAACACGGGTTTATTTGTATTGTTGAAATGATCTAACGAGAAATATGTAGAATGTGTTTGTAATTGTGTTACAGATTCTTGCTGCAATTGATGTCCGATCATCAACTGAGCAAAGTATCATACCAGAGATCCTGTTCCTCATGTTTGCAGAGGATACCGAGCTAGGATTCCTTCTCCTACATCTTCTGAAGCACTCAAGAATATAAAGTTGGAGATGCTGTTCCTGATCATTCTCATGATGCACACAAAAGGAGGGAGCATTCAAAAAGGGGGAGCCTATAAGATGAAACATTGTCGGTACCAGATCATCAATCTAAGGGGAGATTGAAGATCATTATATAGTTGACTTATCGATGCTGACCACGATGAAAGACATTGATAATAATAGACTAAGGGGGAGTATTGTTGGGTCTGAAAAATAATCTAATATTATCAACGCAGTCAAAGTCAACAAAAGTCAAAATTAAAGTCAAAGTCAACGCAAATGTCAAGACGACACGTTTGGAACGAAGATTAGTAGTGAGTCGTTGAAGATACAAAGAACACGGGTCTTAGAGTTAATATATATTTTGTTGTCAACAAAATATTTTTAAAATCTTTATTTGTCTAGTTTGTGCCTTAATTGTAATTTAATAATTGTCATGTTTTAATCATAGTCTAGGGGCTAAATGTCATTAAGTCTAATTGTCATTAGACTATATATAGCTAGAGTTATTAGAGTGTTTTTAAGCTTGAATGAGCTAGATTTGAGGGTTTTCATGTAAACAAAGATCGAATAATCAAGAGCATAATGGCTCTGATACCAAATTGTTGGTCAACTTGATCGTTGATACAGTGCACTTGATTGATAAACACAAACAAATCCCACTGATAACACAAATGTCAATGATATTTGTGTACAAAATAGATCAAACACTATAAAATAAAGATGAACAAGATGTGTTCCTCAAGAACATTCAATAAAACCCTTGTTTGATCTATATTGATTTGCATAAGATATTGTTTACATGGAAACCCTCAAATCTAGCTCATTCAAGCTTAACAACACTCTAATAACTCTAGCTATATATAGTCTAATGCCAATTAGACTTAATGACATTTAGCCCCTAGACTATGATTAAAACATGACAATTATGAAATTACAATTAAGACACAAACTAGACAAATAAAGATTAAATATATAGTTTGTTGATAACAAAATATATATTAACTCTAAGACCCGTGTTTTTTGTATCTTCAACGACTCACTAC
The DNA here is from genome assembly GCA_025506505.1 of Flaveria sonorensis. Lineage (NCBI taxonomy): Eukaryota > Viridiplantae > Streptophyta > Magnoliopsida > Asterales > Asteraceae > Flaveria > Flaveria sonorensis. The sequence continues at coordinate 40,581,876 of CM046433.1, read as the reverse complement.
TAATCTTCGTTCCGAACGTGTCGTCTTGACTTTTGCGTTTACTTTGACTTTAATGTTGACTTTTGTTGACTTTGACTGGGTTGATTATATTAGACTATTTTCAGGCCCAACAGTTCTCTACTATCCTTATCAACCACATGGAGGGCTGAACTTTGTTGATTGCTAGAAGAGCTGCTAGATGGATTTTACATGTTCATTTCCATCTGGTAACCACTAGGGATACCATATAGCTCTGTGAGAGTAAGGGTGGTGAGGTTTTTAGTTCCCTTAATGGCCACACAATCTCAACATGAACTTCCTCACAATGTCCCTATTCGTAAGTTTTACTCCAACATCCATGAGAGTATCTACAATCTCAACTTACCTGAAGTATTATTGAGACATAGTTTCACCTGACTTGCAGGCAAAGTTCTCAAACTGCTACTTCATAAGGTCTTTCTTGTTTTCTTTGGCTTCCTCAGACCCCTCATACATAAGCTTCAGTGCATCCCAGAGTTGCTTTGCAGTTTTACATTTCTTAAAGCTTTTGTATATAGAGTTTGGAAGAGCAGTTTGGAGAGCGGTCATGGCTTTTTGATCTACATCAATTTTCTTCTAATCTTCCTTGGAATAATCAACCATTTCCTTAGGAATCATCCTACCTCTATCAGTGGCTGAAGAGGTACTTAGGATGTGAGGTCCTTCAATGACAGATCTCCACATCTTGTTGTCTTAAGACTTGATGAACCCTTCCATACGTTGGCACCAAGTATCAAAATCATCAGCAGTGATTAGTGGAGATTTAGTCATGATATCGGTTTCCATATCAGCCTTTGAGATAGCTGCCATTTGAGTTGATAAGTGTTTTCTGAAACTAAAGAGATCTAAGATGGTGAGATCTTACAATCAAGAGCCTGAAATGCTCTGATACCAATTGCAGGACCGGTGAAGGAGGTCAATGCAATATCTTCACAAGGTTAGAAGAGTTAGAACACTTAGCAAATCAAATAGGGAACCAACTTAGTTGAAACAATGAACACAAGTAAAAGAATAGAACAAGAACAAGAACACTCAAGTATGGTTTTCAAGAATGATGTATATGGCTCTCAAGTTTTTACAAGTGTTACAAATCTTATCAAAAAATACAAGCACTTGAGATACTTTATACTACTCCTACAGCTGGCCATACTTTGAAGGCCAGCTGGAAACACTAATCTAGACAACAAGATCAATGTAGAGTCAAAAGGCATATTTGATTAAATCAACTTTACAACAACATGTTGAACATGAACATATTAGAACAATATTCAACATGAACAAGTTGATTCCCCCAAGGACCTTTTCAATATCTCTCAATAATCAACAAACAAGAACCATGGTGCGGAAACCCATGATTCAAGTGTATGAAATCAGTGTGTGTGTGTTTGTGTGTGTTTGAATGCTTAAAAATAATAACTGTTTGATTGATTGATTGTTCAAAAGCTTACAAATGATTAGGGTAGAATGCTATTTATAGCCTATACATATAGATATATACAATTACTGAACTACCCTTATGTAAACAAATATTACATAAATAATCCTAAGTGTCTAAGCTATCCGCTATGGAATTAAGTCATCCGCTATGGAGGTTTTCTCATCCGCTGTGGAGAAGACTATTCATTCGCTATGCATACTTGGTTGTTCATCTGTTGTGGATGCTTGGATGTTCATCCGCTGTGGAATGTTCATCCACTGTGGATGAACATCCGCTGTGGATGTTGTCCGCTGTGGAATGTTCATCCGCTATGGATTGAACATCCGCTGTGGACAGTTGTGTGTTTGCTTGAATGTTGTCTGCTGTGGAATGTTCATCCGCTGTGGATTGAACATCCACTATGAACACTTGCGTTGCTTGTCTGTTGTCCGCTATATGTTCTTCATCCGCTGTGGGATTCGTTCATCTGCTACACACACTTAGATGAATTTTCTTCATCCGCTGCAGATGATCTTCATCCGCTGTGGAGACTCTTCATCCGCTGCGAACACTTGGTCAAAATTTCTTTTATCTACAAATCTAAAAAAGAAATTTAAACAAATGTTTGTGATTGTTATGAATGTTAATAATGTTAATGTGTTATAAATGATTGTTTTGTATGTTAAAAAACATTTTGTTTGATTGTATGTCTGATATGGCAAGCATCATACTTTTATGCATTAATTCTTAATGCACTTGTTGATTCCAACAATATTGCCTATTGACTAATGACTATGACATGCCATAGCTCACATCCTTATCTAATACAAAAAGGATAAAAGTACATAGTTGGAAAGTTACATACTCAACACCTTAATCTACAGTTGACAAAAGCATGGACTTTTCACCAACTCATGCTAGTTGGTGAGTCTTCAGAGATGGCAGCGAAAAGGTGTTTTAGCTTTTATCAAAAGTATATCAGAGAAGATATGCCTTCTTTGTCTTCTTAAGAAATCAGTCTTGGCTTCAGAAGACTTTGTATTTGAAGCATCGAAAGACTTCAACTTTGGGTTTGAAAGAATTGGTCTTTTGGCTTCAAAAGATTTGATACTTAGTATAATTCACTGATTTATATTAAATCTTCCGAAGTACTTTCCTAGTACTTCAAATGTGCATGCTGAGAGCTCTTTGGTTGCTCTTTGGTTGCATCAAGCCTCTAAGTGAAATCCTTACATTATTTCATACCCTACAAAAGCCCCTTTGTGCTCACAAGTTTTAGGGTGAAATACATACTCTTTAAATTTGTTTTATGGTGCAATAGTTCCTGCTCATGTCCCTGAATGTTAGAAATTTATTAACTCTACTAGGAGCCAAGTAGTTTGGGGTAGTACTATTTGACGAAATCCCAGCACATGATGCGCCCTTATGACATGGAGCCCCCCCCCATTGAGATTCAATAATCCTTGTGTCATAAACTAATTCTTTTTTACTGTGATTAGAAGGGCATATTAGACCTAATATTCTAATAGTAATGGGACTGGGGATATTATAAAATCTGAGTGTGTAGCCTGAGTCCACTTTGAATGTGATAAATTCTTTAATACACCAATGTTATTATTAATGATTATAATTTATTCATGAACGGTTAGTTGTCATAAACTTATGAGCTCACTAACATTATGTTAAGTATTATTGGGTGTGTATTTCAGGTGACGACTAATAAACAGGTGACACATTGATATGAGTCAACTTAGTTGGATATTTGGAAATTTAGCCACCACACTATTCACTATCTTATGTTTTAGACAATTTCAATAATTTTTTTTAGGTTCAGACAATTATTAAGTTGGATAATTTAATTATTATGTAATGCCACCTATACTTTTGACTTTGGTATGTAACCACCATTAAGTTTAAAATTATTATATTCTGCTGCATTATGTTAATATCACTCAATCACGGCAAGTCCCGATAAATAGGGTGTGGCACTACTTCAGTGTACGAACCTGCAAAACATTCTAGACAGGTGGTCATAGTTAAGGGATGAATCAGGTGTATTCTCAGTCCTAATACTAAGGCATATGCTAGAACTCAATAGGGCACCCCCTAATCTAAGCCCCATTTGCTAGATTCCATGGATTCCAATCAAAGAAATTTGTTTTGTCCGAAGGGAAAGACTCGATGAGATCCTAGTAAAACTTGCATTTTCCAAGAGAGAGGGATTTTATAACCCGTTGATTAGGATTGGACGTGACTGACTGATATCAACACAATGCAGTAGAAATTATAATTTAAACTTACAATGATTACAAATCCCAAAGTCCATTGCCTACATGGAATTACATCCATACTAAATTATTCAAGTTTAACATTGGCTAAAACTCAATTGACATATTTTATTTAATATTTGTCTATGACATATGAATAGAGTGGTGGCTAAAACTCCAAATATCCAACTAAGGCAGCTTCTATCGATTTGTTGCTTGTTAAAATTATTCTTCTCCTTAAATACACGCCCAAAATATGTGAACATAATATTGTTGAGCTCATAAGTTTATGACATATGTCTTATATACATAAAGTATAATAACTGTAACATTGGTGCACTAAAGAATGTATCAAAATCAAACCTTGAACTGGGTTACCCTCTTGAGTGCTAAAACATCCCCTAACCTATACCTTTTATGTTATGGGTTTAAGTGTGTGTGGAAATCCCCAGCAGCAGACTTGATTATGCTAGGGTGGATTAAATATTGCAATCGTATTGTTGTCGTTTATCGAATTTGTGATGCGGAATCTCACAAATCCGTTGATGATTTCATTTGAAGATCTATATGCAAGATGAATATGTATGATGATGAATGAATGATGAACAAATTCAAGAACATATATTCATATAAATTTCATTCATTCATATGTATGATATCAAGAGAATTACAAGGGAGTTTACAAGCACACTTTCTCTCACACACACTCAACCTTGAGTTCTCTAGTGAATGCTATGGATTGTTAGTGATTGTTCTAATGTTAGAGTATAAATGACTACACTTAGTCATTTATACTCCTTACAAAAATAAGAAAAAATTACATTTAAGCACAAATGATTACACAAATATAGTTCTAAGTCTGATAAATTCTCTATTGCTGATGCGTGACTGCCAGGTGCTGACGTCATTCGGGATGACCGCTGATGTTGACTGTTGACTTTGACCACGGTTGAACAAGTTTGACCAAGTTTGACTTTGGTCAATTTTCTTCATTTTATTCATATCTTTAGCATATCTTCACCGTGTTGGTTTTGGTAATCATCATGAGATTTGGCACTTAGGTTTTGGTAAGTATCATCTTCTAATAGTCCAACAATACTCCCCCTAAGATGATGCTTCCAAAACCTCATGATTATCAAAACTTTGGATGTTGATTGACGTGCAGTCTCGAAGTGCAGTCTTCTCCCCCTTTTTTGTAGCATCTTCTTAGAAGCTTCATAAAAAGGCATTGACAAAAGGACTTTGCTTCGGCACATAAAGACTCTGGTTAGGCACTTGATGGATGTTTCATCAGCTTGATCTTCTAGTCTTGTTTTTAAGACTTGAAAATGCACCCATGTGCATACACTGTGGATTGCACGGGTATCAATATCAGCGGCTTTATCTCAACTTAAGAAGTGAAGGAGAAGCATCAGAAATTCTTCAGACTTAACATATACTCTCCTCAACAAAAGCTTTAGAGGGTGAGGAACTTTTATGTATGAGACACCAAGAGGAGAATTCTTAGTTCTTAGCAACTGGCAGGAGATCTTTGAAGGAAGCAGGAGTGTTCTCTTGACATCTTGAACTGAATAAGAAACTCAGGCATGTCATGCAATTCATCACCTGCAAAAGTCTAAATCCTCTCGGTAGAGGTATTGCATGGAAGTTTCACTCCTAAATCAATAACACATGTAAATCTGCCAAAACTAAGAAAAATACTAAAACATGACAAATCTTTTTGGTATTTTAGATTTTTCAAAATAAAGATATTTACCAACATGAATCCTTCAACTGTAATGAGATCATACGAATCCAAAATCCTCTACATCTAAGAATGTTTAAAGTTTGGAATAGACATAGACAAGGAACAAAGTTGATTGTAAGTATGTTTGTCCACTTAAACACATGCAAGGATCTATTTTCAACACTTTGTGATATTTATCATGTTTAGGTTTGATTAGATATGCTAATTGAGTACCCCACACTCAAAAGTATGGAAGAATAACTCTCCTCATGAAATGCGAGGTGGCACTTTATTGCAACTTGAACCAGGCTACTTAGAGTATAAATTCTCATGATTTGATCCACTTTGGGATTCTTTTATATTTGATCTGCATTGAGATTCTTTTATACTTCGCATTGGAAGTTGATCCTCATTAGGATTCTTTTAGCTTTGATCCATATTGGGATTCTTTTTAGCATCAATACTTTTAGTGCAAGGATAACTAGGTCTTGCTCAGCATAACAGAAGTTGTCCTTATGTTTACTCCAAGTCTGTATTTACATACAACAAAGGAGAAACAGATGCTTTTATCAATGAGAAATTTATAAACCGTTTTCTCATGGTGTGTTTAGGTAACCACACAAGCAAACACTTGAAAAGTCATTGCTTACCAATACCCTAAGATGGTTTTGGTCCACAATGCATATTGATTTAGTTCATCACAAATATGCTTATCTTCAATCCAAGCTGAGCCTACTGACATATCAAACAAAGTCTTGTCAGTCTTTATTGATTTGAAAAATAGATGCAGAAGATAGTAGATGAGTGTATTATCATTTCTTATGTAAAAGCAGGAAGATTCAATAGAAATATTTTTTGATTTTTCTTGATTTTCTAATTTTTAGGATTTTGGTTTTTTGAGAAAATATAGAAATGGCATATGTGTTATCAATTCAATAGAGATCATAAATAGTTAGTCCATGTAGCAATGTAATCAGACTAAGCAGATGGAATGAAACACGGTTGTTTCTTGCATTGCCATCATAGTTTCTGTGAGTGATTTATATCCTGCATTGAATTCTGGTTAATTTCTGCTCCATTTGGCTCAGTTGCATCATAATATCATGAACAGGAAGAACGTTCCTGTCATGAGAAGGGATCAGCCACTGCTAAGTTTTCTTGGGTTGGCAGGCCTCCATAACTGTCCTTATAACACTAGCAAATCAGTTAGATGTTTCAACCCAGGCCATTATTGTCCTAAGCTGTCCATTTGCATTTTTATATATGCCTTGCTCGTATGTGTATGATTTTGCTGTATCTGTTGATATATCAAATTCACCACCTCAAATTGTTTTCTTTCTCCAACATTGTTTTGTTTTTAAACCAACTTACTCAACTTTAGCATGTTTAACAAAAGGATTTTGTTTGGTTTTTGAAAATCTTTTGGTTGGTTTAGAAAATCTTTTTTTTTGAATGTTTTGTGGAGGTGTAGCAAAGGATCTTTGTCCTTGATCATGTTTGTTTCTTCTGGGCATGTGATCATATTCATCATAAGAATTATAATTATGATTATAATAATTTGATGGATATGATCTTCTATGATATCTATTATTCCAAGTATTATTCCTATACCTATCAAACTGATGTTGTGTGTATGACCTAGGATAATGTCTTGGTTCCCAATAATTATAAATATCATAACGTTTAAAGTCATACCCATGCTTATGTGATCGAGGAGAAGAGAAGTTGTGATGTCTGTTGTAGTACTCATGCTCCAATCTTGATGAGTATGACTCTGATATATGATAAGATCTTTGACCTCTTCTGTGTTATGATGTTGGAGAGTTGTTGTACGAACACTCTGAAGTGGTATGATTCTCCATGTCACAATTTAAGCAGTAAGGAGTAGGTCTGGATCTTCGTCCCTTAGGCTTGAAAGATGAAGTTGGATTTGCTTGGAACTTCACAGCCTTTTGTCTTGTGTAACGCCCAAAAAATTCAAAGAAAAGAAAAGATAAATATCCAAAAGGTTAAGGGGTGAAGGTGTACAAAAGGTAAACTTACCCATAATGGGTTTCAAAAAGGTGGTAAGGCCGCCCATGACCTTCTCTCTCATGCACAATTCGGTTGAAGGCTTGGAAAAGAAAACCCCATCCAGTTTTAGAGAGAGAAAGCTCAAGTTCTTTGAAATGTGAGATTTCCAGAAGATTTCTTCTCGATTTCCCGTTGGGTTCAGGCTTATGAACCTATTTTTATGTGTTTTCTTGTGTTGGTTGTCTGTTTTATGTGTTTAGGTGTTAGATATTCTTGTTAGCTCTCGGGTTGTGGTGTTTCACTCGAAAGCTGCTGAGAGGTTGGTTCTATATCTCCTCTTTTACATGTTTTCTACTTGTTTTGGGGCTGATATGCATTATAACTACTGTTTTTCCTAACTAAACTATGAGTTTTACATGGTGTACGGTTGTGTTTGAAGTATGCTGGTTTTAAGTGATTTCTACGATGTTGTGATTATGTTTGTTTTGCTTTAAGCTTGTAACATGTTAGATCTATGCTAAGTTCAGGCTAGAATGATGTTTGAGATAGGAAATCTTCATAAGTTGCATCGCAGGTACTGAACAAGTGTCCACTGTGGATGATGGTCATCCACTGTGGACATTATGTGTCCGCTGTGGACACTTAGAAAGGTAGGACGTCTGCTGTGGACTTACATGTCCGTTGTGGATAGTTAAGGAGTTTTAAGTTGTCCGCTGTGGATGTTGGTTATCCGCTGTGGACACTGTCCGCTGTGAACCCTTTGAAACTTTGTACGTCCGCTGTGGATGTTGGTTATCCGCTGTGTACTTATTTCATCCATTATACACTTTTAGTTATCTGCATTGGAATATGTTCATCCATTGTGAACACATAGTGTTTTACTCATCCGCTCTGGACCTTAGCTGTCCGCTATAGACTTAGGTTGTCCGCTATGGATACTTAGTACTTTAAGCCGCCCGTTGTATAAGTTACTCATGCGCTGTGAACACTTGGGAGTTTTTCTGAAATTTTGGGTATAGAGTTTAAGTGTTAAGAACTTATGCTTAATGGGTGTTTATGCTTGTTCTATGTTTCAAATGTTTTATTTACCTTCTTATGGGCTGCTTGCTATGAATAATTATTACTGTTTCATGATATGTGATTTTAAGGTAATAATATTATAAAAGTATTATTCATAATAAATGGACACAAAGGAATAAAAGAAGGATAGTGAAACATAATAAATGTTACCCTAGGGCCCTAACAAAAGGTGAAAAGTCTTGCAAGCTTTTCCAACGGAGGTTCACGACCATGTTGTCGTTAGCTCAACTGATGTGTGGCTGTTTCAGCCCAAGAAAGGCACATCCGGGGTGTAATCCTTGTGATTGACCAATAAAATAATGGGATCCAAGTTCATGAGCAGGCTTCGTGCCTAGCAGTGTGGATCAACTGTCGGGGGTTAGCTACCACTTATAAATGTGTACCGACAGGGGTTCGGCATCTGTTGCCAACCAACAATGTAGGATCTTGCTTTGTGTGATCCTAGTTAATGAAAGTGAAAGATAATGAAAGAAAGAATGATAAAGAATCTCTTAATGATGGATTATGTATGATGATGAATGATCACCATGTGAAGTTTACCAAAGTATATTTTCTATATTATTAAACTAAGACTCACTTAGCAACGCTGACTTTTTATATATGTATATCAGTTGGCAGGTAAGGATGTTGCTGAGGATGGCACGGCTGAAGCTACTTGGTGAATGGAGACTGGCATCCATTTATGCAATTATGATATTTTTGTCTTGTAATGCAGCTAAATATTCTTTTGTAACTCTAACAACGATGTATTATTTGACAAAAGTAATCATTGTTTTCTTATAATAATGTGATTTAAGGCGTTTTTAATAATGAATGATGCTATGAATGTCCAACTGTGGGGTCTCCGGGGACGGGGCCTTACAAGTTGGTATCAGAGCTAAAGTTTAAGAGAATTAGGTAAATTGTTTTCAAAACCTAAACTTAAACTAAGAATAGGACCGAATGGAAGGATGTCAGCCCAAGTAGCAACGTGCTATCAGATAGATTTTTCATAAAGTTAACTAGTATTACGTGCGCGTGCTATTTGAATTATGTGCTCTTAGTAGATTTGAATACTGATGTAGTCAAGACAGGAAATGCTTGGGGGATGAAGAGTAAAGTAAGTGGCTAATCACAACTGGACACTATAATTAGGGACTTACTATACTTGACATAATTTAAGCTATTACCTTGAATGACCTTGTTAGTGTTTGAATATTATAGGAGGTAGATCTTATGGCGGGTAGAAAATCTGGGAAGGCGACCCGAGGTGGTGCTTGTGGCGGGCGTACTACTGGGCCACGTGTCACCGGAGCAAAGCTAAGGCTCCTGAGACGACCCATGAGGACACGGATATTCATAGCCACCAAGAGGGTAAAGGATCAGCCACCCTCAAGTCTACGGTGAAGGAAGCTATTGCTAACGAAGTCTACAACGTCATGCAAAACGTGTTACCTTCAGTGGTGACTGAGGTGTTGAGGGCCGTAAATGATGGCGAAAAGACCAAGGAAGCGGGGGAGAAGGAGAAAGCTGATGAAGAGCCATCTAGTCCCAGGGTGGTAATTCATGGTGATGATAGCGAGGAGGAGAGGGAGGCCGCTAAGGGGTGCACCTACGGGGCATTTCAGAGGTGCAAACCCCCAACCTTTGACGGAAACGGTAATGCCACGGTTGCTCACTGTTGGGTTCGAGAGATGGAGGCAGTCCTGGACATCAGTGAGTGCCGGGAGGATCAAAAGGTAAAGTTTGCCTCCTATTCTTTCGTTGACTTGACATTATGCTGGTGGGACAACATTGTCCAAGCCGAGGGGAAACGGTTTGTTGCAAGGATGAGGTGGTCGGATTTGAAGGAACTGGTACTGCAGGAGTATCGTCTACATCAGGAGTTGGGAAAAATTGAGAAGGAGTTCTTACATTTGGAGGCTGGAAACATGACTCATCAAGAGTATACCTCCAAGTTCAATGAGCTTGCAAGACTTGTGCTTGATCTAGTAACTCCAGAGTCCAAGAAGATTAAGAGGTACATGGGGTTTGCCCATGGATATCAGGAGGAACATGATAGCTGCTAGACTGAGCACTTTCAGGTCTGCAGTAGATTTGGTCGGAAGGTTGTATGATGAGAGGGATCCAGTGCCAATTCAGAGGAAGGTTAAGAGGAGTTGGAACATGAATGGTAATGGGAAAAGGTTTAGGGAAAACAACTTTGGGGTTGGGGAGAAGAAAATGAAGGTTGATAATCCTCGCCCAGAACAGAGGTAGGGGAATGACCGGAAAGAATGTAGGAATTATGGGAATAGTCACCTGGGTGAGTGTAGAGTGGGGACAAACCGGTGTTTTAAGTGTGGAGGTGAAGGGCACTATGCTAAGGATTTCCGAGTACCTAGATGTTACCAGTGCTGAGAGGTGGGCTATTCGGGCCGGGATTGCAAGAAGGGTGGAGCATGGAGTGAAGGGCAATATTTATCTAATTCCAACCCATGTGTGTTAAGTTTACTTGATTTGTTGATTCTTGTTACACATGTGTAATTTATACTTTATGTCTTGAGTTCTTGAAGTATCAACTTCGGAATTGAATAAGTATAACTCTATATATTATAGATACAGATTGAAATATTTTTTATAAGTGTGTTTTAGTCTAAAATCAGTAAGTTTTCAATTATTTGCAATTTTGGTCCCTAGACGTTGCTAAATTGACACTTTTAACCCTAAAGTTTAGAATTTTGTAATTTTCTTGGTTATAATAGTATTTATTATTTTCAGGTTAGTTATGCTACTATGATATATTATCTTTTATGTTATTTGGGTTCCTTTATTGGTTTTAATAGTTTATTTTTTGAAATAGACGTTTTTATGTTGATTAAACATAAATTTCTTGCTTAGTAATGTATGCGTAGCTCAATATGTGTTAATTTTGGTCTATAACTTATTTTGGCTATAATTTAGACCCTGAATACTACTATTATGGTTATAGAGTTGATATAAGGGTTTCTTTATTCTAAGCGCGCATTTGATTGTGTTTTGGGCACGTTACGTAAGATACTTTAGAAACAATTTTTTTTATTACTTTTCAAGTCATGAATTATGTTTATAGGTCATAAACAACTATAACATATTGAATTTTCTATTTTTGGGAATTTTTATAATTTTCCTTATACTATTATTTTAACTATATTTCAATAATAGTAATTTTGTATAAAATAGAGGTAAGCTATAGAAATATTAATATTTAGTTTTTAAATTTTTTTATACTCATAAATTTATTAGTTAAAAGAATTTAAGATTGTAAGTTGTTCTTGTTGGTTTTTAGTTTTTAACGCTCGCGATTCGGTTTTTAACGTGTTTTGGGTTCGGGTTGATTTTGGTCATATTTATAGTTATAGATTACTTTTATATACTTAATTACATATTTTGTTTATATATTTTTTAATATTTTTGTAACACGCTGAAATTTTCAAAGATTCAAAGGAGGTCTAAAGTTCTCGCGTAGAAGAGGTTCTCGGGCGAGAACATTTGTGAAGGATGGAAACCCTATAAATAGGCCAGAGCATCCATTTGCCTCCACTTCACATGAAAAGTTCTGTTGTTGTTGTTTAGAGATAGAGAGAGGTGAAAGGTTAGAGAGAGAAAAAGGTGCAAGTGGTGCTTAAGGTATATATTCAATGATATTCGATGTATCTATGCACTAATGAATGATTTGTAATGATATTAGTGCATGATTATGTAGTTTTTGGTCATAAAGTTCTCGGTTGGTGTTGTTCTTTTGCAATCGTCATAAGGTGAGTTCTTAACCCCTCTTTTTTAAGTGATTTTTCATGATATGGGGCTAATGTGCATACATTATTGCTTGCTTTTACTACTACAAAATAAACTTTTATGACATGCAAAAGTGCGTGTCATAAAAATATCATATTTACTAAAATCTAATGGAACAATGACATGCATTTTTGTGTGTCATCATTTTATTGTCATAAAAAGAAAAAAAACACATGGAGTACACTTTAAAAGTTTTGTGTGTCATCTTCCGATATCATTTTATTTTTCTAAAACCCCGCGCGCCTTTACTTTGTTTTCTTAAATTCAAATAGAATCTAGGGTTCTTCTTTAGATTTCATCATTTTCAATTCACCATGGTTTCTCAATGCTATTGCCCGAGACAGCTTCCCTTCATTCTCTCTTCTAATGCTCGAAACAACTTGTTTTTCGGTAAATCTCGAATCAACGTGAAGTACACATGAACCCACCTCAATAAAGAGATGAGATGAGCGAATTAAGAACCGATTCAATGAATAAGATGAAGATGATGGCAGCGATAGTGCTATCTACCCAGGCCGGGAGGAGACGCAGAGGTTTTGGTGTTCGACGATGGTTGAAGTGGGTGAGCGAATCCGACAACGGAAACGAATGGTTTCTAGGTTAGATTATACGGATCATGTAAGTTTCCAATAAATTTATAGTTAAACCTTCAAGTTTGAATCATGTAAGCTGCCAATAATCATGCGATTTTGTTGATTAGCATCATCATCTTTATCCCTTCACTTATCGTATTGATTTTTGAATCTTATTTCTGAATCTTATAGTTGAGGAAGATGAACATTCAATGGCTGTATGGGTAAAGTATAATTAAGTAAATAAAAAGGGTAGGTGCTATTGATTAGTGGTGCATTAGACCTCTGGTTGAGCACTAGTGTTATATTTCAAACTTCAGATTGTAGGTACAACCTATTGGCTTGTTAATCATGTAGCAATTGAAGCCTTAGGATTTTCCCAATTTAAGGTATGCATATCTTTTTGACTTTCTATAAATCACTATAAGTAAAAATAGGTTTCTATAACTAATGGTTTTTGGTGTGTTGGATTAAATATGGTCTAAGTGATGATACATGGGAGCCAATTGAGGAGTTAAAGTAGTTTTTCTTGATTTTTAATGCAATTAAGTCGACATTATAATTTCAAGACACAGGTTAGTAAGAAATATAAATGTTATTATGTTAACTCTTTTACTTTAAAATTCCTAAAAATTGTTGTATTTGATTGATAGTAAAGATTCATGCCATCGGTATATAACTTCATTTTTCATTTTGTTTGATTGATATAAACCATTAATTGAGATCTCCATATAGTGTTCAATCAATAAATGGACTTGAAGTGCTTGGTAAATTCTTTGGTGAAACCGAGAAGATTGTAAGGGACTTTTCGCTGATGCAATCAAAGAACACAAGGTAGGATGATTTGTATATTAAAATTCTCGACTCTATAACAAATATTGTTAGATTTTAACACCTTCTTTTTAATTGTTCAAGTATAAAGAAATAAACATGTATTAGTGTGGTCTGGTGGGTTTAGGCGGTTTTGGGTTCTGGTGGTCTTGATGCCAAATATCATCTACCTAATTTGAATTTGACACTAATCCATTGACTAATATTTGGTGTCTTTGTTATTGATCAAGGTTCTATAACAGTGATAATATTCATATACAGTAGCCAAGAGACCTATTGTAGATGTTGTGTGTGTTTAATATTATCAAATTGTATGTATTTTGTGATACATGATTCTTATATAGTTTATATTTGCAGGACCGGTTATGGTTATGCAACAGTTTCATAGTTGGAGATTATCACACTTACTAGATCAAATTGGCAATCAGGAAAAGAAACAAAGAACTAACAACTAAAGAACTCAAGAACACAAGAATTGGTTTTCAAGGATGATGTATACTACACTCAAGTAATTTTACAAGTGTTACAATTCTTATTCCAAAGACTGGTTACATGAGATACTTTATACTACAACCTACAGGCGGCCATACTTTAAAGGCCAGCTGGACACTAATCTAGACAATAAGATCAATGTAGAGTCAAAAGGCAGATTACCTTTTGACATGTGATTATGACATGTCATAGCTCACATCCTAATATATTACAAAAAGGATAAAAGTACAAGAGTAGAAAGTTACAGACACATACACCATAAAGTACAGTTAACAAAAGTATGGAGATAATCACCAACTTGTATAAGTTGGTGAGTCTTCGGAACTGGCAAAAGAAAGTTGTTTAGCTATTGTTAAAAGTGTGTCAGGGAACCATGTCTTTAAAGTTTTCAGAAGAAATCAGTCTTCAAGCTTCAGAATACTTTGTCTTCAAGCTTCAAAAGACTTCATCTTTGGCTTCAGAAGATTTCTGTCTTTGGCTTCAAAAGATCTGACACTTAGTAAATTTTCATTGTGCATGATCAAATCTTTAGAAGTAACTTCCTTGTACTTCAGTTGCATGCTGAGAGATGTTTGGTTAGCATCAACCTCTAAGATAACTCTTACAAACTCCCCCTAGGCTGATGCTATTAAAACTTGAAGATTACTAAGAGTCTTGATTTTCTACTTATGTATAGCCATCATTAGAATCATAGCTATTCCTCTCTTTATCAGTTGGTCTAGATTCTTCAGGCTCTCATAATATCTCCTGATGTCCAAAAGATCATAAGAAGGGAGGTCAAGTATGTTCTGTAAGAAGAATACTTGTGGACCTCTTTGAACTCTTGTGACATACCATCGTTTTGGGTTCGGAGAGTATACCCAAGACAAGATAGGTCTCTTAGTAGCAAGAGGTTCTACTTGAAGTGGAGTTAGTTGAGCAGCCTCTTTTGGTTAACCCTCAGATGTTCTAACTCATCTTGAGGTGCAGAGGTGGATGCCTTAGACTTTTTCTTCTTCTTTGACTTTAAGTCCCTTCTAATGGCCATCCTTATCTATGACATACCATAGCTCACATCCTTATCTATTATAAAAAAGGATAAAAGTACATAGTTGGAAAGTTACAGTCTCAACACCTTAATCTACAGTTGACAAAAGCATGGACTTTTCACCAACTCATGCTAGTTGGTGAGTCTTCAGACATGGAAGCGGAAAGTTGTTTCAGCTTTTGTCAAAAGTATTTTAGAGAAGACGTGCCTTCTCTGTCTTCGGAAGAAATCAGACTTGGCTTCAGAAGACTCTGTCTTTGAAGCTTCGGAAGACTTCATCTTTGGCTTTGGAAGAATTGCTCTTTTGGCTTCGAAAGATTTGATACTTAGCATAGTTCACTGAGTTATATCAAATCTTCTGAAGCACTTTCTTGTACTTCACGTGTGCATGCTGAGAGCTCTCTGGTTATTCTTTGGTTGCATCAGCCTCTAAGTGTATTCCTTACAGAACACAAGTAAAGAACAAAACAAGAACACGATAAGATGGTTTTCAAGAATGCTAAATATTGCTCTCAAGTTTACAAAGTATTACAATACTTAATTTTAGTGACAATACTTGAGATACTTTATACTACATCCTACAGCTAGCCATACTTTGAAGACTAGCTGGAAACACTAATCTTGACAACAAGATCAGGGTAAAGTCAAAAGGCAAATTGCCTTTTGACTAGTGACTATGACATGCCATAGCTCACATCCTTATCTAATACAAAAAGAATAAAAGTACAAAAGTAGAAAGTTACAGACTCTAAAACCTTAATCTACAGTTGCAAAAGTATGGACTTTTCATAAACTCATAAAAGTTGGTGTGTCTTTAAAGATGGTAACAGAAAGTGGTTCAGCTTTTGTCAAAAGTAAGTCAGAGAAAGCATGTCTTCTTGGTCTTCGAAATAAATCAATCTCTTGGCTCCAGAAGAGTTTGTCTTGAAGCTTCGAAAGACTTCATCTTTGGCTTCGGAAGATTTGGCCTTTTGGCTTTGGAAGATTTGATACTTAGTGTATTTTATTGAGTTGTATCAAATCTTTCGAAGTAACTTTCCTTGTACTTCACATGTGCATGCTGAGAGCTCTTTGGTTGTATTAGCCTCTAAGTATAATCCTTACAAAATTCCCCTAGGCTGATGCTACCAAAACTAAAGGAGAACTTTGAATCTTAATCTTCATCTATTTATAGTCCTCATTAGAATCAAGACCATTCCCATCATCACCAGTTGGTCAGGATTCCTCAGACTTTCAAAGTACCTTCTGATGTCATAGAGATCATGTAGAGGAAGGTCGAGTATGTTTTTCGAGTACACATCTTGACCCCCTTGATCTCTAGTGACATACCATCTATCTAGTTTAGTAGTAAATACACAAGACAAGGTGGGTCTCTCAGCTGCAAGAGGCTCTACAATAAGTGGAGTCGGTTCAACAACCTCTTCTTGATCACCCTTAGGATGTTTTGACTCATCCTGAGATGTAGAGGTGGATGCCTTGGACTTCATCTTCTTCTTCTTGGTCTTGAGTACCAGATGTTCCTTCTTTTTACTTCTCAGTTGGGTCCTTTTCCTTTATTGGTTTAGAAGGAGAAGGATCAGGACCCTGTTATGGGTTAGAAGATAAAGCTTGCTGAGATGCAACACTAGGTACAGGTTGAGTTGTCTCTTGTGGTTCAACCTTCACCTTAGCTTCAGGTGCAGTCTGACTTGGTAGAGAATGCAAGTCAAACAGCTCACCCTTCTTGATCTTCTGCTTGATCACTCTAATATGCTCATCCATGGTGGATAGAGACATTGGACCAAGTCTCATTCTAGAGAACCCATACAGCTTCAAGAAGCTCACCATCTTTAGTCTGTCAGTAGACTTCTTCTGATTGGCTTTGATGGTGGCTCTTAACTTTACAGCCTCTTCCCTCATCTTCCTCTTAGCAGCTTTTTGTTCTTTCACACTTCTTGCTCAAGCTGCTTGAGGTACATAAACTCTATGTACTCATCAGATAAGGGAAGTAGGACTGCTTCCTGATAGAGGCCTATGGCACTCAGGTAGGTTATCATGTTTTGCCTGTCTTGTTCCCTACCTACCTGAGTTTCTTGTTTAGTTGCCACAGCCTCTGCCTCAGGGCTTTTCTGAACTGGAGAGAGGGTAGGAGCTTTGTATAGTCTTTTTCTTCTTCTTTCTTCTTTGATTTTGAGGAGCAACTCTACAGCCTCAGCTTCCTTCATCTCTTTTGACACCTTAATGTTAGCCAGTTCATTAAGTTCTTACCATGAGTTTTGACTACTAAAACTCTGTTCTGCACATAGCAGGCAGTGTTAACTGCCTCTGCCCAGAAGGTAATGGGGAGTCAAAGAGCATGGTTATTGCAGGCTCAATAAGTGTTCTGCTTCTCCTCTTAGCAACACCATTTTGCTGAGGAGTCCTGGGAGCACTTTATTGTATTGCAATACTATGTTCATCACAAAATGTATCAAGGATTTGGTTCTTGAATTCAGTTCCTTGATCATATCTTCAGACTTTGACATTATGATGACATTAATTCTCAATTTTTAGAATGAAGTTCTTCAAGTTCTCAGGGGTCTTATCCTTAGTTCTAAGAAAGAAGACCCAAGTGTATCTTGTGAAATCATCTGTGATCACCGGGTAATATGAAGTCCTTCCTAAACTTATTACACTGGTGAGGCCAACGAGATCCATATGTAGTAAGTGTAAGGGAGTAGTGATTGTGTTCTTTTTCTTTGGCTTGTGAGACACTTTGTGTTGCTTCCCTTTCAGACATGCAACACAATGGTCATTACTTGTAAACTCGTTCTTTGGCATTCCAGTTACCAAATCATTCTTAATTAATTTATTCATGTTCTTAAAGTTTACATGGCACATTCTTTTATGCCAGAAGAAAGACTCATCACTATTGGCTTTAGACAAAAAACAAGAAACTTCTCCTGATAGGGATGTTTGTTGCAATTCAATCCTGTACATGTTCATTTTCCTGGGGGCTCTGAGCTAGATATGCTCTTAAAGAATGACCACCCTGGGCTTGAGAACAATGAGCTCATGCTCAGTAAAGAGCATGTTATGTCTCTTGTCACAAAATTAGGATACACTCAAAAGATTATACCCAAGCTCCTTAACAAAATTTACCTTTTCAATGCTGAGCTTACCATTTATGACCCTACCCCTTCTAGTAATGTAACCACCTGATTCTCCTCCAAAAGCAACTGGCCCTCCATTAATTCTTTCAAAATTATAAGGCAAAAAGCCATTGCCTATCATGTGCCTGGAATAGCTACTGTCAATGATCCATACATTTCCTTTGGTCTATAGCTGTTCCTGCACAAAAAGAGATGTTTAGTTTCATTTGGAAACCCAAGCCTTGTTGGTCTTGGGCTTATCAAAGTGAACTGAAGATAGTTCAATAGTTATTAATCCTATATGCAATCTCAAGGATAATTTGTTGTTGTTGATGAAGAACTTTCAGTCACATGGCCTTCCTTCATCTTCCATACCATATTTGGAAGATTAGACTTGGCTTTTAATACTTTGGAAGTTTTGATGACTTTGGAAGTTTTTGAGACTGGACCTTCAGAAGCTTTTGCATCCACTGCAGCAACTTTCGTACTTCAGAAGCATTCCTTTTTTCCGAGACTAATTTTTCTTCCAAAGGTAATTTTCCACCTATCTTCTTGTTCACTTTGGAGCTTTCAAAAGGAAGAGTTTTTCTTTCCGAAGCTATATTCTTCTTCTTATTCTCAGAAGTCTTCTTTTTGGTCATGTGAATGGTACTCTTGGGATTGTAGATGCAATCCTTAGCAAAGTGAGTAGCACCACCACACTTGATGCATTCAACTGGCATACTTCTAAGAGTCTTCTTCTGAGTTGAAGACTGGGCTTGATCTCTTTCCACTTCCTTCTTTATATTTATAGATGATGAAGTAGGCTTCTTAGGGTGAGGCTTGCTTTTGGAGCTGGATGGTTCAGGCTGTGCAGTAGTGGTGCACATTTGATCAACCTACTTCTATTGACTAGAATGATTCAAACATGAACTAGGACTCCTGGTACTAGAGTCCATGGTTGAGTCTTCAGTCTTTACTACTTCAAATGCAACAGGGATAAAGACTTATTTTTTGCTTGGAATTAAAAGTGGTCTTGATCTCTTTGGCTTTCTTTGATTTTCTTTGGTTGCCCCGATCAAGTTCTTCCTAGTTGTCTAGTCATCCTTGGTTCTTTCTTCTCTCCAGGAGCATAGTGACCCTTCTTAGGATGATCCTCTTTACTCACTACAGATTCATCCTTCACTATCTCCTCATCATGTTCATCATCTTCTTGGATATGATCTATAAGGGGTAGCTTATCTTGACAAGTTTCACACCTTGGAGGCTGTTCTGATAAAAAATCTTTACATGTATGGATGAAGATATGAAGTTCTTGAAGGTTTCCTCTTCAAGAACATATTTTTCTGCCTTGGCTTTGCTGATCACAAGCTTAGCCTGGCATTCAGTTAACTTGGTAATGAGATCTTTGATTTAAGTCCTATAATTTATGGGCTCATGCTTAAGGGTTGAAATTGTTTTCTCTAAATCTTCTATTTAAAGTTTTCAGTCATTTTTAGCTCTTTTGAAATCAGCTTTTAAAATATTCAAAGACTCAAGGTCAGATCTCACTTCCAGGTTATAGGACTTATACATGTTTACTTTAGCAATGCATTCAGATGTGTAGAGATATTCTAATACATTAGCTTCTTCATGGTTAGCCATCAGTGCTTGGTTGGGAGAAACATACTCTACCTGAAAGCTCCATTTAAAACCTCCCTCCTCAACAGCAATAGCAGCTTGTTGTTTTGTTTGGCTTGGCTTGTTAGATCTGGGAGCAGCATTAGTGTAGTTGGGCCTAGATTGTGCTTGGTCACCATTAGTCTTTGGTGCCTTACACCCCTAGAACGTGTCCCATATGGTTACATTTGTAACATTTCACTTTGCTTTTATCCAGTCCAAACTTTCCACTAGTTACATTGATGGGAAACTTTCTTCCGATTCTCTTATAGAAGTTCTTGGCTCTATGAGTAAGAAGAGCCATTGTTGGACTATCTCCATATACTCTAGGTCATCTGGATGGATACAATCCAAGTCTTCAAGAGTTAAGACAAAGTTGCCACAACATTCATTAGCAGTCATAAAGGCTTAAGATGAGCTTGTGTTTTAGAATGGGCTGCCTTGGATGTAGCTCTCCCTTGGTGTCTTAGGGAAGGTGATTAAAGGGCCCTTTTTTAAGTTTTAGGTAGCAGATAAGATGATAATATGGTTCTTTACTATCCCTTTTAACCACATGAAGGGCTGACCTTTGTTGATTGCTGGAAGAGCTGCTTAATGGGTTCTGCATGTTCATCTTTATCTGGTAGCCACTAAGGATACCATACAGCTCTTAAGAGTAAGGGTGGAGAGATTTTTAGTTCTCTTAATAGCCATACAGTAGCGAGTCCATTGTCTGGGAAGAGAGAACATGAACTTCCTCACAATGTCCCTATTCTCAAGCTTAACTCCAATATCCATGAGAGTATCTACAATCTCAACATACGTAAAGTATTTTTGAGCATAGTTTCACCTGACTTGTAGGAAAATTTATCAAACTGCTGCTTCATGAGGTCCTTCTTGTTTTCTATAGCTTCATCAGACCCCTCATACATAAATTTCAGTGCATCCCAGAGCTGCTTAGTAGTTTTGCACTTTTTGAAGCCTATGTATATAGAGTTTGGAAGAGCAGTTTAGAGAGCGGTCATGCCTTCTGATCTATGTCAATCTTGTTCATATCTTCCTCAGAATAGTTATTTCATTTGGAATCATCCCACCTCCAGGAATGGCTGAAGAGGTGCTTAGGATGTGAGGTCCTTCAACAACATTACTAAATCAAAAATTTCAGATTCGTTGAGCTTGGATCTTAGGATTCATCACGTTCAGATCTAGAAATCAAAATTAAGATGGGTGTATGTGTGTGAATCAAAGAACAAAGAGATGGATAATAATAATGTTATGATTTCATTGATGTAGATAAACAAGTTACAATGAGAATCATAGATGGCTGATGAAATCAAACCCACCCAAAGGAGAGGATTTCTCCTTGGGTGGTGATTTACACCATGAGAAACACACACAAAAGAACCACACTTGCAAAAATGCACTAGTGGGTCTATTTATATTATTATTACAACATGACCTAATTTTGACTTTCTAATTGTCTTGATGTTGACTTTGTCATGTTGAATTGTCTTGTATTGTTGTTTTTGTTATGGTCACCTTGGTCTCTGAACTTGTACAATGAGATCTTCAGTTGGCTGGGATTATGATTTGGTAAGCTTCAGTTTATTCCATTGTTGAACCCCAACAATACTCCCCCTAAGCTGATGCTTGCCAAACTTTGACTTGAAGATCTTCTTTGTCACATGTCTTCTAGATCAACTAATGTTCTGACACAGTTCACTGTAGTTCTCCCCCTCAGATGAAGCTTCTCCTAATGTATTTCTGATAAAGGATAGAATCTCTTTGAGAATACTTAACGTATTGGATATGAGGTGTATCATTTTTGGATTACTGTTTGTTCATATCACACTCAAAGGATTAGAATGTATTAGGCATATGGTGAGGCTTTGAACTTTAATAAACTACGTCAAGAACATGAATCAATATTGAACACACTTCCACTCTTTTGAAATAACTTGATAAATGACATTCATCAGATAATGAGTACTCCCCTTGATTAAAGTCTGGCTAATTGTCCGCTCAGTAGTCAGATACGGGTGCAAAGCATCATCAATGAATGTGAGCCCAAGTACTTCAGAAAGGGCATCTGATAGTTGTACAAGTCCTTGGATGAATTTGTGAAAAAGTGACCAAAGTTGATTTCTATACTCTTTTTTTTTTTTTTTTTTTTTTTTTTTTTTTTTTTTTTTTTGCTTTCATGATCAAATGGACGTGCCTGTTGGTTGCAATCATCCGCATTCATGTTTTTCTTTTATTTTTCAAGTCCTGTTCATCAACTGTTCATAAGCATTTCTTGCAACTCATCCGCATTTCTTTGCTAACTTATCCGCATTTGTTTGCAAAGCATCCGCATTTGTTTGCAAGGCATCCGCATTTGTTTTCAGTGCATCCGCATTTGTGCTTAAAGTACCCGTATTTGTTTACAAGTCAACCGCATTTGGTGACAAGGCATCCGCATTTGTTGACAAGTCATCCGCATTTGGTGAAAAGTCATCCTCATTTGTTGACAAGTCATCCACATTTGGTGACAAGTCATCCGCATTTGTGTATAACACATCCGCATTTGTTGTCACACATCTGTATTTGTGTATAATACAACCGCATTGGTGGATAACACATCCGCATTTTTGTATAACACATCCGCATTTGTGGTTAATTCATCCACATTTGATCAAGCTTCATCCGCATTTGTTTTTGTTCATCCGCATTTGTTTTGGGACTTGGAACAAAATTCGATTTCACACTGCAGTGCAGGTCGAGAAATCAGCAGTAGCTTCTATTTCTTCATCTTTTCTTCATTTTTAATGATAATCATGTTCAATTGCATCGAATTTTGAAGGAATAATCCAGGGAATGATTATATTTCTTCAAATCGTACCATATTAGAACAGATCTAATGATTTTTCTTCTTGATTTTGAGATGAGCAGATGGGTTTTCTTCATTTTTGATGATAATCTTGTTCAATTGCATCGAATTTTGAAGGAATAATCATGAACATGTTCATGATTCTTCAAATCGTACCATAGTTGAACAGATTTGTTGGTTTTTCTTCTGATTTTGGGTATGAACAGATAGGTTTTGATGAACAGGGACTTTGTTCTTCATTTTTCTTCTTTTCTTCATTGTTCTTGACATCATTAAAGATGAAATCATATCTGAAAACTAGATAAATCCAGCAACCAACAGCTCTGATACCATTTTGCTAAATCAAAAATTTCAGATTCGTTGAGCTTGGATCTTAGGATTCATCATGTTTAGATCTAGAAATCAAAATTAAGATGGGTGTATGTGTGTGAATCAAAGAACAAAGAGATGGATAATAATAATGTTATGATTTCATTGATGTAGATAAACAAGTTACAATGAGAATGATGGCTGATGAAATCAAACCCACCCAAAGGAGAGGATTTCTCTTTGGGTGGTGATTTACACCATGAGAAACACACACAAAAGAACCACACTTGCAAAAATGCACTAGTGGGTCTATTTATATTATTATTACAACATGACCTAATTTTGACTTTCTAATTGTCTTGATGTTGACTTTGTCATGTTGAATTGTCTTGTATTGTTGTTTTTGTGGTGATCACCTTGGTCTCTGAACTTGTACAATGAGATCTTCAGTTGGCTGTGATTATGATTTGGTAAGCTTCAGTTTATTCCATTGTTGAATCCCAACAAACATATCTCCACATCTTGGTGTCTTGAGACTTAATGAACCCTTCCATTTATGGGCACCAAGTATCAAAGTCATCAGAAGTGATCAGTGGTGATTTTGTCATGGTACCAGTTTCCATATAAGCTTTTGTGAGAGCTACCATTTGAGCTGGTAAGTGTTTTGTGAAGCTGAAGAGATTAAAGATGGTGAGATCTTACAATCAAGAGCCTAAAATGCTCTGATACCAATTGCAGGACCGGTGAAAGGGTTAATGCAATAGTTTCACAATGTTTGGAGAGACTTAGAACACTTAACATAATTTAATAGGGAACCGACTCAAAGTGAAACAAAGAACACAAGTAAAGAACAGGACAAGAACACAATAAGATGGTTTTCAAGAATGTTGTATATTGCTCTCAAGTTCTTTTTACAAAGTGTTACAATGCTTAATTCTAATGACATGTACTTGAGATACTTTATGCTACATCCTACAACCGGCCATACTTTGAAGGCGAGCTGGAAACACTAATCTAGACAACAAGATCAATGTATAGCTCACGTCCTTATCTAATAAAAAAAGGATAAAAGTACAAAAGTAGAAAGTTATAAACTCTAAGACCATAATCTACAGTTGACAAAAGTATGGACTTTTCACCAACTCATATAAGTTGGTGAGTTTCCAGAGGTGGCAGCGGAAAGTGGTTCAACTTTTATAAAAAGTTAGTCAGAGAAAGAATGTCTTCTCTATCTTCAGAAGAAATCAGTCTCTTGGCTTCGGAAGACTTTGTCTTGAAGCTTCGAAAGACTTCTCTTGAAGCTTCGGAAGATTTTTCCTTTTGGATTTGGAAGTTTTGATAGTGTATTTCATTGAGTTGTATCAAATCTTCCTAAGTAAGTTTCCTTGTACTTCACATGTGCATGCTGAGAGCTCTTTGGTTTCATTAGACTCTAAGTATAATCCTTACAGTACGTAACTTGTAGTGGAGCAAGGAGGCTTAAATATCTTCATATGAGATGTGAAGGATATAAATAAACAGAATGTATAGCTTCTTCTTAGTTGGATACAAACTCTATATAATCAATATTGTAAAAGTTATCTTAGAGGCTGATACTAACCAAAGATCTCTCAGCATGCAACAGAAGTACAAGGAAGTTACTTGTTGGGTTCAACAATTGATAAACTAAAGCTTTCCAAACCACAATCAAAGCCAACTGAAGATCTCATTGTACAAGTTCAGAGACCAAGTTGATAAACAGAACAAAACAAACACAAGACAAAGTCAACAAGACAAAGTCAACATCAAGACCACAAGAAAAGTCAAAATTAGGTCATGATTTAAAAACATTATAAATAGAACCACTAGTGCTACTTTTTAACGTGGTGGTTATTGCAAAGTGTGTGAGTGGCTTGTATCAGTGTGATCTCACTAACTTGTCAATGTTTAAATACATCTTTGTGCTTTCGTATATCTTGAGGATGTGATCTCATGATCAAATTAGTTCTTGGTGTAATATGATAAAACAAAATAAAATAAAATATTCATTTCAAATCATTTTTCAAGTCTTCCATATTATGCTATTAAAATGTTATCATTTTCACACGCATTTCATCGGAAATTGCACAATTCAGATAAACACGGGTTTATTTGTATTGTTGAAATGATCTAACGAGAAATATGTAGAATGTGTTTGTAATTGTGTTACAGATTCTTGCTGCAATTGATGTCCGATCATCAACTGAGCAAAGTATCATACCAGAGATCCTGTTCCTCATGTTTGCAGAGGATACCGAGCTAGGATTCCTTCTCCTACATCTTCTAAAGCACTCAAGAATAAAAAGTTGGAGATGTTGTTCCTAATCATTCTCATGATGCACACAAAAGGAGGGAGCATTCAAAAAGGAGGAGCCTATAAGATGAAAGATTGTCGGTACCAGATCATCAATCTAAGGGGAGATTGAAGATCATTATATAGTTGAGTTATCGATGCTGACCACGATGAAAGACATTGATAATAATAGACTAAGGGGGAGTATTGTTGGGTCTGAAAAATAGTTAATATTATCAACACAGTCAAAGTCAACAAAAGTCAAAATTAAAGTCAAAGTCAACGCAAATGTCAAGACGACACGTTTGGAACGAAGATTAGTAGTGAGCCGTTGAAGATACAAAGAACACGGGTCTTAGAGTTAATATATATTTTGTTGTCAACAAAAAATTTTTAAAATCTTTATTTGTCTAGTTTGTGCCTTAATTGTAATTTAATAATTGTCATGTTTTAATCATAGTCTAGGGGGCTAAATGTCATTAAGTCTAATTGTCATTAGACTATATATAGCTAGAGTTATTGGAGTGTTTTTAAGCTTGAATGAGCTAGATTTGAGGGTTTCCATGTAAACAAAGATCGAATAATCAAGAGCATAATGGCTCTGATACCAAATTGTTGGTCAACTTGATCGTTGATACAGTGCACTTGATTGATAAACACAAACAAATCCCACTGATAACACAAATATCAATGATATTTGTGTACAAAATAGATCAAACACTATAAAATGAGGATGAACAAGATGTGTTCCTCAAGAACATTCAATAAAACCCTTGTTTGATCTATATTGATTTGCATAAGATATTGTTTACATGGAAACCCTCAAATCTAGCTCATTCAAGCTTAACAAGACTCTAATAACTCTAGCTATATATAGTCTAATGACAATTAGACTTAATGACATTTAGCCCCTAGACTATGATTAAAACATAACAATTATGAAATTACAATTAAGACACAAACTAGACAAATAAAGATTAAATATATATTTTGTTGATAACAAAATATATATTAACTCTAAGACCCGTGTTCTTTGTATCTTCAACGACTCACTACTAATCTTCGTTCCGAACGTGTCGTCTTGACTTTTGCGTTTACTTTGACTTTAATGTTAACTTTTGTTGACTTTGACTGGGTTGATAATATTAGACTATTTTTCAGACCCAACAGTTCTCTACTATCCCTATCAACCACATGGAGGGCTGAACTTTGTTGATTGCTAGAAGAGCTGCTAGATGGATTTTACATGTTCATCTCTATCTGGTAACCACTAGGGATACCATATAGCTCTGTGAGAGTAAGGGTGGTGAGGTTTTTAGTTCCCTTAATGGCCACACAATCTCAACATGAACTTCCTCACAATGTCCCTATTCGTAAGTTTTACTCCAACATCCATGAGAGTATCTACAATCTCAACTTACCTGAAGTATTATTGAGACATAGTTTCACCTGACTTGCAGGCAAAGTTCTCAAACTGCTACTTCATAAGGTCTTTCTTGTTTTCTTTGGCTTCCTCAGACCCCTCATACATAAGCTTCAGTGCATCCCAGAGTTGCTTTGCAGTTTTACATTTCTTAAAGCTTTTGTATATAGAGTTTGGAAGAGCAGTTTGGAGAGCGGTCATGGCTTTTTGATCTACATCAATTTTCTTCTAATCTTCCTTGGAATAATCAACCATTTTCAAGAATGATGTATATGGCTCTCAAGTTTTTACAAGTGTTACAAATCTTATCAGAAAATACAAGCACTTGAGATACTTTATACTACTCCTACAGCTGGCCATACTTTGAAGGCCAGCTGGAAACACTAATCTAGACAACAAGATCAATGTAGAGTCAAAAGGCATATTTGATTAAATCAACTTTACAACAACATGTTGAACATGAACATATTAGAACAATATTCAACATGAACAAGTTGATTCCCCCAAGGACCTTTTCAATATCTCTTAATAATTAACAAACAAGAACCATGGTGCGGAAACCCATGATTCAAGTGTATGAAATCAGTGTGTGTGTGTGTGTTTATGTGTGTTTGAATGCTCGAAAATAATAACTGTTTGATTGATTGATTGTTCAAAAGCTTACAAATGATTAGGGTAGAATGCTATTTATAGCCTATACACATAGATATATACAATTACTAAACTACCCTTATGTAAACAAATATTACATAAATAATCCTAAGTGTCTAAGCTATCCGCTGTGGAATTAAGTCATCCGCTATGGAGGTTTTCTCATCCGCTATGGAGAAGACTATTCATTCGCTGTGCATACTTGGTTGTTCATCTGTTGTGGATGCTTGGTTGTTCATCCGCTGTGGAATGTTCATCCACTGTGGATGAACATCCGCTGTGGATGTTGTCCGCTGTGGAATGTTCATCCGCTATGGATTGAACATCCGCTGTGGATAGTTGTGTGTTTGCTTGAATGTTGTCTGCTGTGGAATGTTCATCCGCTGTGGATTGAACATCCGCTATGAACACTTGTGTTGCTTGTCTGTTGTCCGCTATATGTTCTTCATCAGCTGTGGGATTCGTTCATCTGCTACACACACTTAGATGAATTTTCTTCATCCGCTGCTGATGATCTTCATCCGCTGTGGAGACTCTTCATCCGCTGCGAACACTTGCTCAAAATTTCTTTTATCTACAAATCTAAAAAAGAAATTTAAACAAATGTTTTGATTGTTATGAATGTTAATAATGTTATTGTGTTATAAATGATTGTTTTGTATGTTAAAACACATTTTGTTTGATTGTATGTCTGATATGGCAAGCATCATACTTTTATGCATTAATTCTTAATGCACTTGTTGAGTCCAACAATATTGCCTATTGACTAATGACTATGACATGCCATAGCTCACATCCTTATCTAATACAAAAAGGATAAAAGTACATAGTTGGAAAGTTACATACTCAACACCTTAATCTACAGTTGACAAAAGCATGGACTTTTCACCAACTCATGCTAGTTGGTGAGTCTTCAGAGATGGCAGCGGAAAGGTGTTTTAGCTTTTATCAAAAGTATGTCAGAGAAGATATGCCTTCACTGTCTTCTTAAGAAATCAGTCTTGGCTTCAGAAGACTTTGTCTTTGAAGCATCGAAAGGCTTCAAATTTGGCTTTGAAAGAATTGGTCTTTTGGCTTCAAAAGATTTGATACTTAGTATAATTCACTGATTTATATTAAATCTTCATAAGTACTTTCCTAGTACTTCAAATGTGCATGCTGAGAGCTCTTTGGTTGCTCTTTGGTTGCATCAAGCCTCTAAGTGAAATCCTTTTTTACTGTGATTAGAAGGGCACATTAGACCTAATATTCTAATAGTAATGGGACTGGGGATATTATAAAATCTGAGTGTGTAGCCTGAGTCCACTATGAATGTGATAAATTCTTTAATACACCAATGTTATTATTAATGATTATAATTTATTCATGAACGGTTAGTTGTCATAAACTTATGAGCTCACTAACATTATGTTAAGTATTATTAGGTTTGTATTTCAGGTGACGACTATTAAACAGGTGACACATGGATATGAGTCAACTTAGTTGGATATTTGGAAATTTAGCCACCACACTATTCACTATCTTATGTTTTAGACAATTTCAATAATTTTTTTTAGGTTCAGACAATTATTAAGTTGGATAATTAAATTATTATGTAATGCCACCTATACGTTTGACTTTGGTATGTAACCACCATTAAGTTTAAAATTATTATATTCTGCTACATTATGTTAATATCACTCAATCACGGCAAGTCCCGATAAATAGGGTGTGGCACTACTTCAGTGTACGAACCTGCAAAACATTCTAGATAGGTGGTCATAGTTAAGGGATGAATCAGGTGTATTCTCAGTCCTAATACTAAGGCATATGCTAGAACTCAATAGGGCACCCCCTAATCTAAGCCCCCTTTGCTAGATTCCATGGATTCCAATCAAAGAAATTTGTTTTGTCCGAAGGGAAAGACTCGATGAGATCCTAGTAAAACTTGCATTTTCCAAGAGAGAGGGATTTTATAACCCGTTGATTAGGATTGGATGTGACTGACTGGTATCAACACAATGCAGTAGAAATTATAATTTAAACTTACAATGATTACAAATCCCAAAGTCCATTGCCTACATGGAATTACATCCATACTAAATTATTCAAGTTTAACATTGGCTAAAACTCAATTGACATATTTTATTTAATATTTGTCTCTGACATATGAATAGCTAAAACTCCAAATATCCAACTAAGGCAGCTTCTATTGATTTGTTGCTTGTTAAAATTATTCTTCTCCTTAAATACACGCCCAAAATATATGAACATAATATTGTTGAGCTCATAAGTTTATGACATATGTCTTATATACATAAAGTATAATAACTGTAACATTGGTGCACTAAAGAATGTATCAAAATCAAACCTTGAACTGGGTTACCCTCTTGAGTGCTAAAACATCCCCTAACCTATACCTTTTATGTTATGGGTTTATGTGTGTGTGGAAATCCCCAGCAGCAGATCTGATTCTGCTAGGGAGGATTGAATATTGCAATCGTATTGTTGTCGTTTATCGAATTTGTGATGCGGAATCTCACAAACCCTTTGATGATTTCATTTGAAGATCTATATGCAAGATGAATATGTATGATGATGAATGAATGATGAACAAATTCAAGAACATATATTCATATAAATTTCATTCATTAATATGTATGATATCAAGAGAATTCAAGGGAGTTTACAAGCACACTTTCTCTCACACACACACTCAACCTTGAGTTCTCTAGTGAATGCTATGGATTGTTAGTGATTGTTCTAATGTTAGAGTATAAATGACTACACTTAGTCATTTATACTCCTTACAAAAATAAGAAAAAATTACATTTAAGCACAAATGATTACACAAATATAGTTCTAAGTCTGATAAATTCTCTATTGCTGATGCGTGACTGCCAGGTGCTGACGTCATTCGGGATGACCGCTGATGTTGACTGTTGACTTTGACCACGGTTGAACAAGTTTGATCAAGTTTGACTTTGGTCAATTTTCTTCATTTTGATCATATCTTTAGCATATCTTCACCGTGTCGGTTTTGGTAATCATCATGAGATTTGGCACTTAGGTTTTGGTAAGTATCATCTTCTAATAGTCCAACAATACTCCCCCTAAGATGATGCTTCCAAAACCTCATGATTATCAAAACTTTGGATGTTGATTGATGTGCAGTCTCGAAGTGCAGTCTTCTCCCCCTTTTTTGTAGCATCTTCTTAGAAGCTTCATAAAAAGGCATTGACAAAAGGACTTTGCTTTGGCACATAAAGACGTTGGTTAGGCACTTGATGGATGTTTCATCAGCTTGATCTTCTAGTCTTGTTTTTAAGACTTGAAAATGCACCCATGTGCATACACTGTGGATTGCACGGGTATCAATATCAGCGGCTTTATCTCAACTTCAGAAGTGAAGGAGAAGCATTAGAAATTCTTCAGACTTAACATATACTCTCCCTCAACAAAAGCTTTGGAGGGTGAGGAACTTTTATGTATGAGACACCAAGAGGAGAATTCTTAGTTCTTAGCAACTGGCAGGAGATCTTTGAAGGAAGCAGGAGTGTTCTCTTGACATCTTGAACTGAATAAGAAACTCAGGCATGTCATGCAATTCATCACCTGCAAAAGTCTAAATCCTCTCGGTAGAGGTATTGCATGGAAGTTTCACTCCTAAATCAATAACACATGTAAATCTGCCAAAACTAAGAAAAATACTAAAACATGACAAATCTTTTTAGTATTTTAGATTTTTCAAAATAAAGATATTTACAAACATGAATCCTTCAACTATAATGAGATCATACTAATCCAAAATCCTCTACATCTAAGAATGTTTAAAGTTTGGAATAGACATAGACAAGGAACAAAGTTGATTGTAAGTATGTTTGTCCACTTAAACTCATGCAAGGATCTATTTTCAACACTTTGTGATATTTATCATGTTTAGGTTTGATTAGATATGCTAATTGAGTACCCCATACTCAAAAGTATGGAAGAATAACTCTCCTCATGAAATGCAAGGTGGCACTTTATTGCAACTTGAACCAGGCTACTTAGAGTATAAATTCTCATGATTTGATCCACTTTGGGATTCTTTTATATTTGATCTGCATTGAGATTCTTTTATACTTCACATTGGAAGTTGATCCTCACTAGGATTCTTTTAGCTTTGATCCATATTGGGATTCTTTTTAGCATCAACACTTTTAGTGCAAGGACAACTAGGTCTTGCTCAGCATAACAGAAGTTGTCCTTTTGTTTACTCCAAGTCTGTATTTACATACAACAAAGGAGAAACAGATGCTTTTATCAATGAGAAATTTATAAACCGTTTTCTCATGGTGTGTTTAGGTAACCACACAAGCAAACACTTGAAAAGTCATTGCTTACCAATACCCTAAGTTGGTTTTGGTCCACAATGCATATTGATTTAGTTCATCACAAATATGCTTATCTTCAATCCAAGCTGAGCCTACTGACATATCAAACAAAGTCTTGTCAGTCTTTATTGATTTGAAAAATAGATGCAGAAGATAGTAGATGAGTGTACTATCATTTCTCATGTAAAAGCAGGAAGATTCAATAGAAATATTTTTTGATTTTTCTTGATTTTCTAATTTTTAGGATTTTGGTTTTTTGAGAAAATATAGAAATGGCATATGTGTTATCAATTCAATAGAGATCATAAATAGTTAGTCCATGTAGCAATGTAATCAGACTAAGCAGATGGAATGAAACACGGTTGTTTCTTGCATTGCCATCATAGTTTCTGTGAATGATTTATATCCTGCATTGAATTCTGGTTAATTTCTGCTCCATTTGGCTCAGTTGCATCATAATATCATGAACAGGAAGAACGTTCCTATCATGAGAAGGGATCAGCCACTGCTAAGTTTTCTTGGGTTGGCAGGCCTCCATAACTGTCCTTATAACACTAGCAAATCAGTTAGATATTTCAACCCAGGCCATTATTGTCCTAAGCTGTCCATTTGCATTTTTATATATGACTTGCTCGTATGTGTATGATTTTGCTGTATCTGTTGATATATCAAATTCACCTCCTGAAATTGTTTTCTTTCTCCAACATTGTTTTGTTTTTAAACCAACTTACTCAACTTTAGCTTTTTTAACAAAAGTATTTTGTTTGGTTTTTGAAAATCTTTTGGTTGGTTTAGAAAATCTTTTTTTTTTGAATGTTTTGTGGAGGTGTAGCAAAGGATCTTTGTCCTTGATGATGTTTGTTTCTTCTGGGCATGTGATCATATTCATCATAAGAATTATAATTATGATTATAATAATTTGATGGATATAATATTCTATGATATCTATTATTCCAAGTATTATTCCTATACCTGTCATACTGATGTTGTGTGTATGACCTAGGATAATGTCTTGGTGCCCAATAATTATAAATATCATAACATTTAAAATCATACCCATGCTTATGTGATCGAGGAGAAGAGAAGTTGTGATGTCTGTTGTAGTACTCATGCTCCGATCTTGATGAGTATGACTCTGATATATGATAAGATCTTTGACCTCTTCTGTGTTGTGATGTTGGAGAGTTGTTGTATGAACACTCTGAAGTGGTATGATTCTCCATGTCACAATTTAAGTAGTAAGGAGTAGGTCTGGATCTTTTTCCCTTAGGCTTGAAAGATGAAGTTGGATTTGCTTGGAACTTCACAGCCTTTTGTCTTGTGTAACGCCCAAAAAATTCAAAGAAAAGAAAAGATAAATATCCAAAAGGTTAAGGGGTGAAGGTGTACAAAAGGTAAACTTACCCATAATGGGTTTTAAAAAGGTGGTAAGGCCGCCCATGACCTTCTCTCTCATGCACAATTCGGTTGAACGCTTGGAAAAGAAAACCCCATCCAGTTTTAGAGAGAGAAAGCTCAAGTTCTTTGAAATGTGATATTTCCAGGAGATTTCTTCTCGATTTCCCGTTGGGTTCGGGCTTATGAACCTATTTTTATGTGTTTTCTTTTGTTGGTTGTCTGTTTTATGTGTTTAGGTGTTAGATATTCTTGTTAGCTCTCGGGTTGTGGTGTTTCACTCGAAATCTGCTGAGAGGTTGGTTCTATATCTCCTCTTTTACATGTTTTCTACTTGTTCTGGGGCTGATATGCATTATAACTGCTGTTTTTCCTAACTAAACTATGAGTTTTACATGGTGTACGGTTGTGTTTGAAGTATGATGGTTTTAAGTGATTTCTACGATGTTGTGATGATGTTTGTTATGCTTTAAGCTTGTAACATGTTAGATCTATGCTAAGTTCAGGCTAGAATGATGTTTGAGATAGGAAATCTTCATAAGTTGCATCACAGGTACTGAACAAGTATCCACTGTGGATGATGGTCATCCACTTTGGACATTGTGTGTCCGCTGTGGACACTTAGAAAGGTAGGACGTCTGCTGTGGACTTACATGTCCGTTGTGGATAGTTAAGGAGTTTTAAGTTGTCCGCTGTGGATGTTGGTTATCCGCTGTGGACACTGTCCGCTGTGAACCCTTTGAAACTTTGTATGTCCGCTGTGGATTTTGGTTATCCGCTGTGTACTTATTTCATCCGTTGTACACTTTTAGTTATCTGCATTGGAATATGTTCATCCACTGTGAACACATAGTGTTTTACTCATCCGTTGTGGACCTTGGCTGTCCGCTATAGACTTAGGTTGTCCGCTATGGATACTTAGTACTTTAAGCCACCCGTTGTATAAGTTACTCATGCGCTGTGAACACTTGGGAGTTTTTCTGAAATTTTGGGTATAGAGTTTAAGTGTTAAGAACTTATGCTTAATGGGTGTTTATGCTTGTTCTATGTTTCAAATGTTTTATTTACCTTCTTATGGGCTGCTTGCTATGAATAATTATTACTGTTTCATGATATGTGATTTTAAGGTAATAATTTTATAAAAGTATTATTCATAATAAATGGACACAAAGGAATAAAAGAAGGATAGTGAAACATAATAAATGTTACCCTAGGGCCCTAACAAAAGGTGAAAAGCCTTGCAAGCTTTTCCAACGGAGGTTCACGACCATGTTGTCGTTAGCTCAACTGATGTGTGGCTGTTTCAGCCCAAGAAAGGCACATCCGGGGTGTAATCCTTGTGATTGACCAATAAAATAATAGGATCCAAGTTCATGAGCTGGCTTCGTGCCTAGCAGTGTGGATCATCTGTCGGGGGTTAGCTACCACTTATAAATGTGTACCGACAAGGGGTCCGGCATCTGTTGCCAACCAACAATGTAGGCTCTTGCTTTGTGTGATCCTAGTTAATGAAAATGAAAGATAATGAAAGAAATAATGATAAAGAATCTCTTAATGATGGATTATGTATGATGATGAATGATCACCATGTGAAGTTTACCAAAGTATATTTTCTATATTATTAAACTAGGACTCACTTAGCAACGCTGACTTTTTATATATGTATATCAGTTGGCAGGTAAGGATGTTGCTGAGGATGGCACGGCTGAAGCTACTTGGTGAATGGAGACTGGCATCCATTTATGCAATTATGATATTTTTGTCTTGTAATGCAGCTAAATATTCTTTTGTAACTCTAACAACGATGTATTATTTGACAAAAGTAATCATTGTTTTCTTATAATAATGTGATTTAAGGCGTTTTTAATAATGAATGATGCTATGAATGTCCAACTGTGGGGTCTCCGGGGACGGGGCCTTACAAGTTGGTATCAGAGCTAAAGTTTAAGAGAATTAGGTAAATTGTTTTCAAAACCTAAACTTAAACTAAGAATAGGACCGAATGGAAGGATGCCAGCCCAAGTAGCAACGTGCCATCAGATAGATTTTTCATAAAGTTAACTAGTATTACGTGCGCGTGCTATTTGAATTATGTGCTCTTAGTAGATTTGAATACTGATGTAGTCAGGACAGGAAATGCTTGGGGGATGAAGAGTAAAGTAAGTGGCTAATCACAACTGGACACTATAATTAGCGACTTACTATACTTGACATAATTTGAGCTATTACCTTGAATGACCTTGTTAGTGTTTGAATCTTATAGGAGGTAGATCTTATGGCGGGTAGAAAATCTGGGAAGGCGACCTGAGGTGGTGCTCGTGGCGGGCGTACTACTGGGCCACGTGTCACCGGAGCAAAGCTAAGGCTCCTGAGACGACCCATGAGGACACGGATATTCATAGCCACCAAGAGGGTAAAGGATCAGCCACCCTCAAGTCTACGGTGAAGGAAGCTATTGCTAACGAAGTCTAAAACGTCATGCAAAACGTGTTACCTTCAGTGGTGACTGAGGTGTTGAGGGCTGTAAAGGATGGCGAAAAGACCAAGGAAGCGAGGGAGAAGGAGAAAGCTGATGAAGAGCCATCTAGTCCCAGGGTGGTAATTCATGGTGATGATAGCGAGGAGGAGAGGGAGGCCGCTAAGGGGTGCACCTACGGGGCATTTCAGAGGTGCAAACCCCCAACCTTTGACGGCAACGGCAATGCCACGGTTGCTCACCATTGGGTTCGAGAGATGGAGGCAGTCCTGGACATCAGTGAGTGCTGGGAGGATCAAAAGGTAAAGTTTGCCTCCTATTCTTTCGTTGACTCGACATTATGCTGGTGGGACAACATTGTCCAAGCCGAGGGGAAACGGTTTGTTGCAAGGATGAGGTGGTCGGATTTGAAGGAACTGGTACTGCAGGAGTATCGTCTACATCGGGAGTTGGAAAAAATTAAGAAGGAGTTCTTAGATTTGGAGGCTGGAAACATGACTCATCAAGAGTATACCTCCAAGTTCAATGAGCTTGCAAGACTTGTGCTTGATCTAGTAACTCCAGAGTCCAAGAAGATTAAGAGGTACATGGGGTTTGCCCATGGATATCAGGAGGAACATGATAGCTGCTAGACTGAGCACTTTCAGGTCTACAGTAGATTTGGCCAGAAGGTTGTATGATGAGAGGGATCCGGTGCCAATTCAGAGGAAGGTTAAGAGGAGTTGGAACAAGAATGGTAATGGGAAAAGGTTCAGGGACAACAACTTTGGGGTTGGGGAGAAGAAAATGAAGGTTGATAATCCTCGTCCAGAACAGAGGTAGGGGAATGACCGGAAAGAATGTAGGAATTATGGGAATAGTCACCTGGGTGAGTGTAGAGTGGGGACAACCGGTGTTTTAAGTGTGGAGGTGAAGGGCACTATGCTAAGGATTTCTGAGTACCTAGATGTTACCAGTGCTGAGAGGTGGGCTATTCGGGGCTGGGATTGCAAGAAGGGTGGAGCAGGGAGCTCAGGGACGCTGGCATGGGCAAGAAAGGGAGGAGTGAGAGCACCAAAGCCAAGGCAAGGGCATTCAACATGACTCGGGAAGAAGCCAGAGTGGATCCTGAAATAGTTTCAGGTATGTTTTTGGTAAACCAATTGTATGCTTCTGTGCTCTTCGACTCAGGTGCTAGTAGAAGTTTTGTATCTGCTACCTTTTTTGGTGAAATGCATGGTAAGAATAAGAAGATAGATGTGCCTTTTCATGTAGAGACAGCGATAGGAAAGTCGACCAAGGTGACTAATATGATAGACGATTTCCTCATAGAATTGGAGGGTCACAAGTTCCCTGTTAGATTGTACGTGATGGCCCTAGGAGGTTTTGATGTGGTGTTAGGAATGGATTGGTTAGCGACCTACGAAGCGAATATTGTATGTGGAAAGAAGATGATTCGTTTGACTACTCCTGATGGTAGTGTTGTTAAGGTTCACGGAGATAAGGAATACGCCACTCCGCGAGTGATATCGATGATCACGGCAGAGAAGTTTATGAGGCGAGGGTGCGGTGCTTACCTGGCTTATGTGAAGGATGTGGATACCACTGTGACCCAGTTGTCTGACGTGCCAGTGGTATACGATTTCTCCGATGTGTTTCCCGAAGACCTACCGGGGGTCCCACCCGCCAGAGAGATCGAGTTTCGGATTGACTTGATACCGGGAGCGCAACCCGTAGCCAAGGCACCATACCGGTTGGCTCTGTCCAAACTCAAGGAGCTGACGACGCAACTACAAGACCTCTTGTATAAAGGCTTCATTTGGCCGATTATCTCACCATGGGGTGCTCTGGTCCTATTCGTGAAAAAGAAGGACGGTAGTATGAGGATGGGTATTGACTACTGTGAGCTGAACAAGTTGACCGTGAAGAACCGGTACCTGTTACCAAGAATTGATGACTTGTTTGATCACCTCCAGGGTGCTAGTTGGTTCTCCAGGATAGACCTGTGATCGGGGTATCATCAACTGAAAGTGAAGGAGCAGGATATCCCTAAGACAGCGTTTCGCATACGTTATGGACACTACAAGTTTCTCGTGATGTCCTTCGGTTTAACCAACGCGCCAGCTGCCTTCATGAACCTTATGAATCGGGTATGCCGACTGATGCTAGACAAATCAGTGATTGTATTCATTGATGATATTCTGATCTATTCGAAGAGCGAAGATGAGCATGCCTGTCATATCAAGGAGGTACTAGAGACACTTAGAAACAAGAAGTTGTATGCAAAGTTCTCTAAGTGCGTGTTTTGGCTGCGTGTTCAATTTCTTGGCCACGTGGTTAACCCCGAAGGGATAATGATGGATCTAGCAAAAGTCAAAGTTTTAATGCAATGGGAACCCCCGAGGATGCTGTCCGAATTTCATAGTTTCCTGGGTTTGGCAGGCTACTATAGGAGATTTATTCAAGTTTTCTCTAAGGTGGCAGCCCCGTTAACAAAGCTGACTCGCAAGGATGTAAAGTTTGAATGGGGTTCTGAGCAGGAGAGTGCGTTTCAGGAGTTGAAGATGAGGTTAACCTAAGCCCCCGTCTTGACATTGCCTGAAGGGAATGAAGACTTGGTGGTATACTCAGATGCTTCGTATTTGGGTCTAGGTTGTGTGTTGATGCAACGAGGAAAGGTTATAGCCTATGCGTCCCGACAATTGAAGATCCATGAGGCTAACTATCCTACTCATGATTTGGAGTTGGCGGCTGTGGTCTTCGCATTAAAGATCTAGTGGCACTACCTATCGGGATGAAGTGCACCATCTTTACCGACCACAAAAGCTTGAAGTACTTCTTCGAGCAAAAGGATGTTAACATGAAACAAAGAACATGGTTAGAGTTGATCAAGGACTACGACTGTGAAATTCACTATCATCCAGATAAGGCGAATGTGGTAGCCGATGCCCTCAGTCGAAAGGGGAGGCCGAAACCGATTTGGGTGAAGGCTTGCCAGCTGGTTGTGATGCCGGATGTTATGGGTCAAATCAGGGAATTCAAGATGAGGCACTAAAGGATGATAGGATCAACTCTGAACGAATGAAGGGGCAGGCTACGGATTTAGGGGAGAACACCCTTGGCGTTAAAACCCATTTCGGGCGGATGTGGATTCCTCGTAATAGGGATCTGAGGGGAAGGATCGTTGATGAGGCTCACAAAACACGGTATTCCATCCATCCTGGTGTTACAAAAATATATCATGATCTGAAGAAGGATTATTGGTGGCCCGGGATGAAGCGTGACGTGGTGGAGTACGTGAGTAACTACCTGACCTGTTTATAAGTGAAGGCGGAACATCAGAAACCATATGGGAAGGTCCAACCCTTGGATATACCTGAATGGAAGTGGGAACATATCACTATGGACTTCATCAAAAAGTTGCCTCGCACTGCGAGAGGATGTGATACCATTTGGGTGATCGTAGACCGCCTGACGAAGAGTGCACACTTTTTGCCAATCAGAGAGAATTACTCGTCGGAAAGGTTGGCGGAGCTGTTCATCAAGGAGATCGTAACTCGTCATGGCGTGCTGGTGTCTATTTTTTTGATAGGGACACCCGGTTCATGTCCAAGTTCTGGAAGAAATTTCATGATGCGATGGGGACGAGGTTACACATTAGCACAACTTATCACCCTCAGACAAACGGTCAATCAGAACGGACCATTCAGATTGGAGGATATGCTCCGGGCATGTATTATTGACTTTGGTGGAAGTTGGGATGAACACCTACCATTGGCAGAGTTCTCCTACAACAATAGTTATCATGCCAGTATAGGCATGCCACCATTCAAAATGCTTTACGGGCAAAGATGCAGAACCCCGGTGTGTTGGGGTGACATCGGACAGAAAGAGTTGGGAAGTATCGAGGTCATTGAAGCCACGTCAAAGAAGTTGGAAAAGATCAAGGCCTTCATGAAGGTAGCAAGGGACCGGTAAAAGTCCTACGCTGATAAAAGGAGGCCAATTGAATTCCAAATGGGAGATAAGGTGATGTTGAAGGTATCTCCTTGGAAAGGGATTATCAGGTTCCGCAAGCGAGGAAAGTTGAGCCCTAGGTATATTAGGCCATTCAAAATCATTAACAGAGTTGGTGAAGTGGCATACAAGCAGGAACTTCCCGATGAACTACATGGAATTCATCCTACATTCCATGTATCTCATTTACAAAAGTGCTTGGCGGAAAGTGATGTTGTTGTTCCTCTTACGAACATTAAGGTTGATGAAAGGTTGAATTATGTGGAACAACCAGTGGCTATATTGGATCGGAAGGAGAAACGGTTAAGGAATAAAGTGATTGGCCAAGTAAAAGTGCAATGGAAACACCATAAGGGAACAGAAGCCACTTGGGAGTCGGAGGAAGAAATGAGATGGCACTACCCAGGCCTCTTTAAGGAATGACAGGTTTCGGGGACGAAACCTATATAAGGGGGGTAGACTTGTAACACATGAAAAATTCAAAGAAAAGAAAAGTAAGGAAGAAAAGATAAATATCCAAAAAATTAAGGGGTGAAGGTGTACAAAAGGTAAACTTACCCATAATGAGTTTTAAAAAAGTGGTAAGGCCGCCCATGACCTTCTCTCTCATGCACAATTCGGCTGAAGGCTTGGAAAAGAAAACCCCATCCGGTTTTAGACAGAGAAAGCTCAAGTTCTTCGAAAGGTGAGATTTCTAGAAGATTTCTTCTTGATTTTCTTGCTGGTTTCGGGCTTATGAAACTATTTTTATGTGTTTTCTTGTGTTGGTTGTCTGTTTTATGTGTTTAGGTGTTAGATATTCTTGTTAGCTCTCGGGTTGTGGTGTTTCACTCGAAAGCTACTGAGAGGTGAGTTCTAGATCCCCTCTTTTACATGTTTTCTACTTGTTTTGGGGCTGATATGCATTATAACTGCTGTTTTTCCTAACTAAACTATAAGTTTTACATGGTGTACGGTTGTGTCTGAAGTATGCTGGTTTTAAGTGATTTCTACGATGTTTTGATGATGTTTGTTATGCTTTAAGCTTGTAACATGTTAGATCTATGCTATGTTCAGGCTAGAATGATGTTTGAGATTGGAAAACTTCATAAGTTGCATCGCAGGTACTGAACAAGTGTCTGTTGTGGATGACGGTCATCCGCCGTGGACATGGTCTGTCCGCTATGGACACTTAGAAAGGTAGGACGTCCGTTGTGGACACTTAAGGAGTTTTGAGTTAGTCCGCTGTGGATGTTGGTTATCCGCTGTGGACACTGTCCGCTGTGAACCCTTAGAAACTTTGTACGTCCGCTATCCGTTGTACACTTTTAGTTATCCGATGTGGATGTTATTAATCCGCATTGGACTATGTTCATCCGCTGTGAACACTTAGTGTTTTACTCATCCGCTATGGACCTTGGCTGTCCGCTGTAGACTTAGGTTGTCCGCTGTGGATACTTAGTACTTTAAGCCGTCCGCTGTATAAGTTACTCATGCGCTGTGAACACTTGGGAGTTTTTTTGAAATTTTGGGTATAGAGTTTAAGTGTTAAGAACTTATGCTTAATGGGTGTTTATGCTTGTTCTATGTTTCAAATGTTTTATTTACCTTCTTATGGACTTCTTGCAATGAATAATTATTACTGTTTCATGATATGTGATTTTAAGGTAATAATATTATAAAAGTATTATTCATAATAAGTGGACACAAAGGAATAAAAGAAGGACAGTGAAACATAATAAATGTTACCCCAAGGCCCTAACAAAAGGTGAAAAGCCTTGCAAGCTTTTCCATCGGAGGTTCACGACCATGTTGTCGTTAGCTCAACTGATGTGTGTTTGTTTCAGCCCAAGAAAGTCACATCCGGGGTGTAATCCTTGTGATTGACCAATAAACTAATAGGATCCAAATTCATGAGTAGGCTTCGTGCCTAGTAGTGTGGATCAACTGTAGGGGGTTAGCTACCACTTATAAATGTGTACCGACAGGGGTTCAGCATCTGTTGCCAACCAACAATGTAGGCTCTTGCTTTGTGTGATAAAGAATCTCTTAATGATGGATTATGTATGATGATGAATGATTACCATGTGAAGTTTACCAAAGTATATTTTCTATATTATTAAACTAGGACTCACTTAGCAACGCTGACTTTTTATATATGTATATCAGTTGGCAGGTAAGGATGTTGCTGAGGATGGCACGGTTGAAGCTACTTGGCGAATGGAGACTGGCATCCATTTATGCAATTATGATATTTTTGTCTTGTAATACAACTAAATATTCTTTTGTAACTCTAACAATGATGTATTATTTGACAAAAGTAATCATTAATGTAAGAAATGGTTTTTTGTTAAATTATTCCGCTGCGATTGTTTTCCTATAATAATGTGATTTAAGGCGTTTTTAATAATGAATGATTCAATGAATGTCCAACTATGGGGTCTACGGGGACGGGGCCTTACATCTTGTTTGTTTTTGTTGCTTTCTCTTGTGAGGACATATATATGTATCACTCTTAGTGTTTTTACACTCTGAAGTGTTGTGTGAATCTGAATTACATGTCTCAAAGAGAATTGGTTGTTGTTTTGGAGTTTCTAATGTATCCTTTGAGGTTGATGGTTGGTTTGGATCAGGTGTAGAAGACTTTGTCTGACTTTTCTTCTTTCTTTTAGATCTGGTTTTCTTCCTCTTAACCTGTTCTTTGTTTTGTTGTACCTCAGGCATCTGCTTGTTCTTTAACTCTATCTTAATCTTTGTTTTTAGTTTAGCCTTAGGCAATTCTGGTTCAAGAAGTCCTACTGGTTTGAATGTCTCATGGAGAACCATTGCCTTTTGTTTGTTGTCAGGCTTTGCTGCTTTTGATTTTTGTGGTTGTGTTTGTTTTGGATTGATTTCTTCAATGACATGATTAATACCTGTCAATGTTTGTTTGTTTGTTTGGTTGGTTTCTTCATCACTGTCATCACTTATAGAATCTCCATCTTGATCATCACAAGAATGAAAGGTTTCATTTTGTGGTGATTCTGGTTTGAGGTACAGCTTTGGTGCTGTTTCAAGAGAAGTGATTTGAGTGATAGTGGATGGTTTGTCTGTTGGATGATGATCATGCATATTTGAATCTTCTTTGACTGGACTTGTCATTGAAGTTGGCATTTTTGTGTAGTTATTATTGTAAGGATGAGGAACAATATGGTATTTAGTTCCAGCACTCTTCTACTGATCTCTTTGTGCATTAAGTAGTTCTTCCAACTTGCTGGCAGTCATCTTTAAATTCTCAAGTTCAACTTTAGTTGATGCATGATCTGCTTTTGTCTTTGTTAGAGACTCAGTGTGTCTTGTAACTTGATCTTGAAGACTAAATCTTTCTCCAAGGAGTTTGTTTACATCCTTTAGTAGAGAATTGATTTTGTCTTCAAAGGCTTTATGTTGTATCTTCAATTTTTCATTTGTAGCCTTTTCTGTTGTGATTGCTTGATTTAGATGCTCAATGTAATGTTGCAAGTTACTGATTGTTTTGGTTGTACTTGCTTTTGATATTTTGGCTTCAGCTTCAGACTTTGTGTTTGTTAACTTCACAAAGAGTTCAGTTGATTGAGCATTAAGCTTGTGATTTTCTTTAAGAAATTTATCAACTTCTTTCTCTAGTGAACTGATTTGTTTGTTTTAATAAAAAAATATAATATTAAAAAAATATAATATTAAAAAAATTATTTATATTTTGCTGGTCAAAGTAGAAATAAAAAAAATCAAAATTGGTGATTTTATTCACAAATTTCTCGGTCTGCCTTCAACCTAGAACTTTACTCCCGAAGCTTTCAGTTTCAATCTCAATCTCAACAGCTTTCAATCGGTCAAGGCAACTAGAACCTTCGAAGCTTTCAGTCGGTCAAGGCAACTCCCGAAGCTTTCAGTTTCAAGGATTTGGTGGTCGATGCCGGTGGTTGAAGGTCGATTGATGTTGATTGGGGTTATTTTGTTCGGATCGAAGGTCGACAGTGGTGATTTGGAGTCGGTT
This sequence comes from Flaveria sonorensis, assembly GCA_025506505.1. Lineage (NCBI taxonomy): Eukaryota > Viridiplantae > Streptophyta > Magnoliopsida > Asterales > Asteraceae > Flaveria > Flaveria sonorensis. Next base: position 40,538,135 of record CM046433.1, on the reverse strand, counting down.
CGATGGTGTCTGCTGTGAATGATTTGGATTCCCTTGTCCGTTGTGGACAAGTAATCAAAAGGGAACTCACAATTGATTCATCCGCTGTATGTTTAAAACATGTTCATCCGCTGTATGTTCAAGAATTTTGTTCGTCCGCTGTGAAATCAACTTGTATGTCCACTGTGGGTTTAATTTGTTTGTCCACTGTAAGTTGCTAGTCGTTCGAATGAATTGTTATAAATGGTTAAGATGATGTGATTATGAATTGTTCGCCCGTTATGAGTGTTAACACATCAGCTGTGGATGTATTTCTTCATCAGTTGTGAATACTTGGATAAATTGGATGTTTGTCAGCTGTGGACCTTGTGCATCAGCTGTGGATGTATTGCATCAGCTGTGGAAATGATTATTTTATCTCAATGTGGGGTTTCCTTTTCGTAAGGGCCCATTATGTGGGCAGATTCCCCAAATAGTACTATCTACAAATCACGTGACTCATATAGGAGTTAATGATTCTACTAACATTCATAGACAAAAGTAGAAATTACTACACCATAAAAATTAATTTAAAGAGTATCTATTTCACCCCAAAAGTTTTAAGTAAAGAAGGGGTATTTGAGACTCATTTAAGCGTTGTTCCTGAAGTAAGGACTCGGGGTCTAGAGTGCTATAGACCAGCAAAGTTCCTAAGTTTATTTCATATCTATTAGTATCCTATTAAATATTTATCTAAGTCCAACCCATGTGTGTTAAGTTTACTTGATTTGTTGATTCTTGTTACACATGTGTAATTTATACTTTATGTCTTGAGTTCTTGAAGTATCAACTTCGGAATTGAATAAGTATAATTCTATATATTATAGATACAGATTGAAATATTTTTTATAAGTGTGTTTTAGTCTAAAATCAGTAAGTTTTCAATTATTTGCAATTTTGGTCCCTAGACGTTGCTAAATTGACACTTTTAACCCTAAAGTTTAGAATTTTGTACTTTTCTTGGTTATAATAGTATTTATTATTTTCAGGTTAGTTATGATACTATGATATATTATCTTTTATGTTATTTGGGTTCCTTTATTGGTTTTAATAGTTTATTTTTTGAAATAGACGTTTTTATGTTGATTAAACATAAATTTCTTGCTTAGTAATGTATGGGTAGCTCAATATGTGTTAATTTTGGTCTATAACTTATTTTGGCTATAATTTAGACCCTGAATACTACTATTATGGTTATAGAGTTGATATAAGGGTTTCTTTATTCTAAGCGCGCATTTGACTGTGTTTTGGGCACGTTACGTAAGATATTTTAGAAACAATTTTTTTTATTACTTTTCAAGTCATGAATTATGTTTATAGGTCATAAACAACTATAACATATTGAATTTTCTATTTTTGGGAATTTTTATAATTTTCCTTATACTATTATTTTAACTATATTTCAATAATAGTAATTTTGTATAAAATAGAGGTAAGCAATAGAAATATTAATATTTAGTTTTTAAATTTTTTTATACTCATAAATTTATTAGTTAAAAGAATTTAAGATTGTAAGTTGTTCTTGTTGGTTTTTAGTTTTTAACGCTCGCGATTCGGTTTTTAACGTGTTTTTGGGTTCGGGTTGATTTTGGTCATATTTATAGTTATAGATTACTTTTATATACTTAATTACATATTTTGTTTATATATTTTTTAATATTTTTGTAACACGCTGAAATTGTCAAAGATTCAAAGGAAGTCTAAAGTTCTCGCGTAGAAGAGGTTCTCGGGCGAGAACATTTGTGAAGGATGGAAACCCTATAAATAGGCCAGAGCATCCATTTGCCTCCACTTCACATGAAAAGTTCTGTTGTTGTTGCTTAGAGATAGAGAGAGGTGAAAGGTTAGAGAGAGAAAAAGGTGCAAGTGGTGCTTAAGGTATATATTCAATGATATTCGATGTATCTATGCACTAATGAATGATTTGTAATGATATTAGTGCATGATTATGTAGTTTTTGGTCATAAAGTTCTCGGTTGGTGTTGTTCTTTTGCAATCGTCATAAGGTGAGTTCTTAACCCCTCTTTTTTAAGTGATTTTTCATGATATGGGGCTAATGTGCATACGTTATTGCTTGCTTTCACTACTACAAAATAAACTTTTATGACATGCAAAAGTGCGTATCATAAAAATATCATATTTACTAAAATCTAATGGAACAATGACACACATTTTTGCGTGTCATCATTTTATTGTCATAAAAAGAAAAAAACACATGGAGTACACTTTAAAAGTTTTGTGTGTCATCTTCCGATATCATCTTATTTTTCTAAAACCCCGCGCGCCTTTACTTTGTTTTCTTAAATTCAAATAGAATCTAGGGTTCTTCTTTAGATTTCATCATTTTCAATTCACCATGGTTTCTCAATGCTATTGCTCGAGACAGCTTCCCTTCATTCTCTCTTCTAATGCTCGAAACAGCTTGTTTTTTGGTAAATCTCGCATCAACGTGAAGTACACATGAACCCACCTCAATAAAGAGATGAGATGAGCGAATTAAGAACCGATTCAATGAATAAGATGAAGATGATGGCAGCGATAGTGCTATTTACCCAGGCCGGGAGGAGACGCAGAGGTTTTGGTGTTCGACGATGGTTGAAGTGGGTGAGCGAATCCGACAACGGAAACGAATGGTTTCTAGGTTAGATTATACGGATCATGTAAGTTTCCAATAAATTTATAGTTAAACCTTCAAGTTTGAATCATGTAAGCTGCCAACAATCATGCGATTTTGTTGATTAGCATCATCATCTTTATCCCTTCACTTATCGTATTGATTTTTGAATCTTATTTCTGAATCTTATAGTTGAGGAGAATGAACATTCAATGGTTGTATGGGTAAAGTATAATTAAGTAAATAAAAAGGGTAGGTGCTATTGATTAGTGGTGCATTAGACCTCTGGTTGAGCACTAGTGTTATATTTCAAACTTCAGATTGTAGGTACAACCTATTGGCTTGTTAATCATGTAGCAATTGAAGCCTTAGGATTTTCCCAATTTAAGGTATGCATATCTTTTTGACTTTCTATAAATCACTATAAGTAAAAATAGGTTTCTATAACTAATGGTTTTTGGTGTGTTGGATTAAATATGGTCTAAGTGATGATACATGGGAGCCAATTGAGGAGTTAAAGTAGTTTTTCTTGATTTTTAATGCAATTAAGTCGACATTATAATTTCAAGACACAGGTTAGTAAGAAATATAAACGTTGTTATGTTAACTCTTTTACTTTAAAATTCCTAAAAATTGTTGTATTTGATTGATAGTAAAGATTCATGCCATCGGTATATAACTTCATTTTTCATTTTGTTTGATTGATATAAACCATTAATTGAGATCTCCATATAGTGTTCAATCAATAAATGGACTTGAAGTGCTTGGTAAATTCTTTGGTGAAACCGAGAAGATTGTAAGGGACTTTTCACTGATGTAATCAAAGAACACAAGGTAGGATGATTTGTATATTAAAATTCTCGACTCTATAAAAAATATTGTTAGATTTTAACACCTTCTTTTTAATTGTTCAAGTATAAAGAAATAAACATGTATTAGTGTGGTCTGGTGGGTTTAGGCGGTTTTGGGTTCTGGTGGTCTTGATGCCAAATATCATCTACCTAATTTGAATTTGACACTAATCCATTGACTAATATTTGGTGTCTTTGTTATTGATCAAGGTTCTATAACAGTGATAATATTCATATACAGTAGCCAAGAGACCTATTGTAGATGTTGTGTGTGTTTAATATTATCAAATTGTATGTATTTTGTGATACATGATTCTTATATAGTTTATATTTGCAGGACCGGTTATGGTTATGCAACAGTTTCATAGTTGGAGATTATCACACTTACTAGATCAAATTGGCAACCAGGAAAAGAAACAAAGAACTAACAACCAAAGAACTCAAGAACACAAGAATTGGTTTTCAAGGATGATGTATACTACACTCAAGTAATTTTACAAGTGTTACAATTCTTATTCCAAAGACTGGTTACATGAGATACTTTATACTACAACCTACAGGCGGCCATACTTTAAAGGCCAGATGGACACTAATCTAGACAATAAGATCAATGTAGAGTCAAAAGGCAGATTACCTTTTGACATGTGATTATGACATGTCATAGCTCACATCCTAATATATTACAAAAAGGATAAAAGTACAAGAGTAAAAAGTTACAGACATATACACCATAATGTACAGTTAACAAAAGTATGGAGATAATCACCAACTTGTATAAGTTGGTGAGTCTTCGGAACTGGCAAAAGAAAGTTGTTTAGCTATTGTTAAAAGTGTGTCAGGGAACCATGTCTTTAAAGTTTTCAGAAGAAATCAGTCTTCAAGCTTCAGAATACTTTGTCTTCAAGCGTCAAAAGACTTCATCTTTGGCTTCAGAAGATTTCTGTCTTTGGCTTCAAAAGATCTGACACTTAGTAAATTTTCATTGTGTATGATCAAATCTTTAGAAGTAACTTCCTTGTACTTCAGTTGCATGCTGAGAGATGTTTGGTTAGCATCAGCCTCTAAGATAACTCTTACAAACTCCCCCTAGGCTGATGCTATTAAAACTTGAAGATTACTATGAGTCTTGATTTTCTACTTGTGTATAGCCATCATTAGAATCATAGCTATTCCATTCTTTATCAGTTGGTCTGGATTCTTCAGGCTCTCATAATATCTCCTGATGTCCAAGAGTTCATAAGAAGGGAGGTCAAGTATGTTCTGTAAGAAGAATACTTGTGGACCTCTTTGAACTCTTGTGACATACCATCGTTTTGGGTTCGGAGAGTATACCCAAGACAAGATAGGTCTCTTAGTAGCAAGAGGCTCTACTTGAAGTGGAGTTAGTTGAGCAGCCTCTTTTGGTTAACCCTTAGATGTTCTAACTCATCTTGAGGTGCAGAGGTGGATGCCTTAGACTTCTTCTTCTTCTTTGACTTTAAGTCCCTTCTAATGGCCATCCTCTTCCTTTTTCTGTACTTCAACTGAGGATGTTGGTCTTGATCACCTTGTCTTCCTTCTTTTGCCTTCTTAGTTTGGTCCTTTCCCTTCACAGGTTCAGAAGAAGGTTTAGGACCCTACTGTGGGCCAGAAGATGAAGCTGGCTATGGATTAGCATTAGGTCTAGGTTGTGTTATCTATTGGGGTTCAACCTTGATCACAAATTCAGGTGCAGCATGACTTGGTAGAGAATGCAAGTCTTAAAGCACACCCCTCTTGATCTTCTACTTGATCACCCTAATATGCTAATCCATGATAGATAGAGACATGGGACCAAGCCTCCTTCCGGAGCACTCATACAGCTTTAAGAAGCTCGCCAACTTTTTTCCGTCCTCAGACTTCTTCTGGCTAGCTTTGATGGTGGCTCTTGATTTTGTAGCTTCCTCCCTCATCTTTCTCTTAGCAACTTTTCTATCTTTGATAGCTTCTTGTTCTAGCTGCTTAAGGTACTCAACTTCTATGTACTCATAAGATAGAGGGAGTAAAGCTATTGCCTGATAGAGACCTGTGGCACTCTAGTAGGTAATCATCTTTTGTCTGTCTTGTTCTCTACCTGCTTGAGTTTCTTCTTTAACAACCACAGACTCTACTTCAGGCCTTTCTTGAACTGGGGAGAGGACAAGTGCTTTATATAGTTTTCTTCTTTTTCTTTCTTCTTTGGTCTTGAGGAGCAAAGCAACAACCTCCGCCTCCTTCCTCTCTCTTGACACCTTAGTGTTAGCCAGTTCACGCAATCCTTCCAAGGGAAGAGAGATTAGCTTACCTATATTGTAGTTCGTAGTTTCCAGGTAGTTTAATCTGGCTTCTCTTAACTCATCTTCCTTAGTATTTGTCCTATAGGCAGCTCTGATTGCAGCCTTCATGAAACTAGGAGCTTTTCTCAGCCTCTCTTCCCTTGCCTTCCTCTTCCTTTTCCTCTCCCTTTTCTCCTCCCAATCTCCTTAGAAGTTAGAACCTTCTTTCCTTTGTCAAGCACCGGCCTGTTTGACTCAAGGAGGAGAGAGCTTTGACCTTCTTGAGATTGTTCTGCACTTGAGCTCTGGCCCGGGAGAGGCTGTGAGACACCTTCACCAACTGGTTTCTCACTGAGGTTAATGGGTGCCGAAGGAGTTGTAGTCTCAAGGTTCACAGGTTCCATACCTAGACCTTCAACTGAGGTTGCCCTTCGAAGTTAATTTTAGGGTCTTTCTCAATATCCAGTTGATCAACTGTTTTTCCTGCTAGCCTTTGTCTATAAAAGCTGGTTCTTCTCTTGAACTCCTCAGACACTATTTGTAACGCCCGAAAATTTCATAGAAATGAAAGCAGAAAGAAGTTTTCACGCGAAACGAGGTTCTCGTTCGAGAACCTCATGCGAAAAGTACTGCTGGGTATAAATAGCTGAGAACACCCAGTCTGACTCTATTTTCGCGAGAGAAGTGCTGCTGTTAGAGAAAGAAAGCGGTTGCGTAGAGAGAGAAGTGAAGAATCTTAGTGTTTGAGGTATGTAACTCGTGTAGTAACTCGTGTTCTGTACTAAGAGGTGATTATTGATGAATATAATGCATGGTTATGTATTTTTTGCTCGAAAAGGACTTCGAGAAGGTTGTGTTTGAACTAGAACTTCAAGAGGTGAGTTTCTAGTCCCCTTTTTACGCAAGTTTTTATGTTTTGGGGCTATTATGCATACTAAGGGGGTGTTTGTTTTTTCTGAGAAACACTTCTTGACCTCTTTTGTCTGCGCCACGCAGACCACGCACAGACGTTGAGGTCTGCAGATTGTTTGATTTTCAAAGACGTTTCATTAAAACACATCTGCGTGGTGTCTTCTTGGTGCAGATGTGGATCAGTCACTTCTAGCTACTTTTAACCTCTTCTCTCTTCTCATTCTACCGTAACCAGTTTATAACCTTCAGGTGGAAACCCTTGATCAATACCTCCTCTCTACCACCAACCCACCCCCTCTCCGCCACCAACATCGCCACCGCCCTTCGCCTCCGCTCTTCCGCCACCACTCCTCCGCCACCCTCCTCATAACGACATCACCTCCCTCCCTCCCTCCCTCGCACAGGTCTGCCACTACCGCCGCAGACCTCCGCCAACTTCCGTCGTAGCATTCCACCTCTACCCCCGCAGACCTCTGCTGGTTTTCTGTGAGTATTCGCGAATACCCATGTTAATTTCTTGCTTTATTTGCTTGTTGTTGTTAGATTTGATGGTTTTTGTCACTTGGGTGTTGAAGAAAGTTAAAAAGTTAGATTTTTGTTGATTTAGCTGTTGGGTTTGCATGTTTCTTGATTATGGGTCGTATTTAGGGTTCTAAAATTGATTTTCTTTATTTAGGTGACATGAATTGGTATAGAAATCATATTTTTGTATTTGGATGTTTCTTGATTATGGGTCTTATTTGGAGTTATTAAAGTAAAACCTTGTAATCTTCAACTTCTCAATTTAATAATAAAATTCATCACAAATGTAACAAATGAAATGGTACAGAAATCATATTTTTGTATGTTGATTAAAAACACAGAAACAATCAAGAATGGAATCACTGGTAAAAAGGATGTTTTCTTTAATCCCTATTCTTCTCCCTGTTTGAAAACATTAAAGTTATAGCTCAATGCACTTTTAAATTACCAGTATATATTTCTATCAGTGATATATTTTTATGTTTACTGTGCACTATTTTAATTGTTTATAGTGTATATTGAGGCTGCCTCTATGAAGCTTGTGTTTATGTGATTGATGAACTATAACTTGTTTGATTGATGATGATGCCTCTATGAAGCTTGTTAAAAATGATATATTTTGATCATATTAGATAGTAAAAAAATGATATGTTTGTTTTTTGTTGATTAATATAAATGGGAGAGAAACAACAATGGTCGATTGAGCAACAAAAATGTTTAGTAGAGACTTGCATAGAAAAGGTAAACAAGTTGGGTAGAAAAGGATTGAGTATGCATAACGAGCCATGGAATAATTTAGGAAAAGTGCTTAAGGAGAGGTTTGGCTTGGATTTGACGCAAAAACAAATGAAGAATTTGTATGATAATCTTAAAGCCAAATACATAGGGTGGGTGTATTTGAAAAACAAAACAGGCAACATATACAACCCTCAAACAAACACTTTTACCTTAACCAACGAGGAATGGGAAGAATTTAAGAAGGTATGTTTATATATACAAATTTTTTAACAAATAGCTATAAATATAAACTTATAACATTTTTTACTTTCGGTTTAGGGACATCCGAAGGATGTATCATTGAAAACAGTTCCATTGCCTTTTCCCGAGCTTTGTGCTTAGTTGTTTGATGGTAATACTACCACTGGGGTAGCAAGTGGACTTCAACCCAAACAACATCGGCTGTTGGGTCATCTTCTTGTCAACATGTCAAACCGCTTATGCTTACAGACACCATTCTTCATGGTACAGAAGATGATGCCGGCTCTTATGATTTTGGTTCTGAGCCTATTAATGAGTGTTAGGTTCAACAATTGATAAACCGAAGCTTTCCAAACCACAATCAAAGCCAACTAAAGACCTCATTGTACAAGTTTAGGACCAAGTTGATAAACAGAACAAAACAAACACAAGACAAAGTCAACAAGACAAAGTCAACATCAAGACCACAAGAATAGTCAAAATTAGGTCATGATGTAATAACATTATAAATAGAACAACTAGTGCCACTTGTAATGTGTGGTTCTTGTAAAGTGTGTGAGTGGCTGGTAGTTCTTAAGTGTGTGTTTTTCATGGTGTAAATCACCACCCAAGGAGAATTTCTCTCCTTTGGGTGGGTTTGATGTTCATCCATCTTTGTATATGTTTCTTCATTGTAATTTGTTATTCAATATCAATGAAATCATAACATTATACATTACACACATGTCCTTGTTCTTCGATTCACACACTTCCACCCGTCTTTAATTTTGAATTTTCGGATCTAAAACTGATGAATCCTAAGATCCAGGCTCAACGAATCTGAAATATTGATTCAGCAAAATGGTATCAGAGCTGGTGGTTGATGGGTTCATGTATGTTTCAGATCTGTTTTCATCTTTAAAGATGTTTACAACCAAGAAAAAAATTAGAAAAATAAAGAACATGTCTCTGTTCATTTTCATCATCATCTGTTCTTCAACAAAATACACAGAACATCTACAAATCTGTTCAAAATGGGTTCGAATTGAAGATGATAAAGCATTCAACAGAAGACATTCAGTTTGAACATTTATTTGAGAAGAACATTCAGATCTCGAACAGGTTGATTCAAAATACAAAGATCTCGAACTGGTGGTTAATCAATGGGTTGTTAAATCAAATCCAACCACAAATTTGAGACCACCAGTGTACAATTAACATGATTTCGAGGCTAACTACAAAGATCTCGAACAGAAATGATTCGGATTGAACTTGAATTCAATATTCTCAGATCGATGATGAACAGGAAAGACAAATGCGGATGAAACACAAGCCATCAGCATTTCTCTCTTGCATCCGCATTTCCTACTGAAGCCATCTGCATTTGTCACTAAGGCAACCAAATGCGGATGTTCAAACAAAACTAATGCTGATAAAGGGCATACAAATGTGGCTGTGAGAACTAAACGAATGCGGATGTGTTGAAATGTAATGCGGATGAGAATCTTCAATGCGGATGTGTTAACTACACAAATGCGGATGAAAGTTCAAATCTAATGCTGATGATGAACAAAAGAAATGCGACTAACTTTTAACACATCCGCATTTGTTTTAATGAAATGCGGATGTGACAATAGAAATGCGGATGTTATGCAGCATTAAGACAACCAATGCGGATATTCATTCATCCAATGCGGATGTTACAGAATTAATGCGGATGTTACAAGAACTAATGTTTATGTTGATTCAACAAATGCGGATGTTCTGTAGCATTAAGACAACCAAAGCAGATGTTGATTCATCCAATGCGGATGTTACAGAGTTAATGCGGATGAACAAATGCTGTTGTTGAACAACTAATGCGGATGATTGGAACAACAAATGCGCCTGTCTTATGCAAATGCGCCTGAGTTCCAGTGGTCCACAAATGCGGATGTTACATCAAATGCAGATGATTTAGCTCACAAATGCTGATGTTGATTAAACAAATATGGCTGTTGAACATACAAAATGCAGCTGTTTTAACATACAAATGCGGATGCTTATCGCAACAAATGCGGATGTTAATCACCCAAATACGGCTGCTTGATCAATAAAATGGGCATAACCTGGGCTACGAGCCTCCATTTCCAACGTGCTACCAATCAAAACGACAGTGGAAACGAGGGCTATGTCATGGTAACCATAGGCGGGTTATCCCGTTATTTTTCCAAAATAAGGCCTCTAAATGGGTTTTTAGGTGACTTTTTTGTTTTTGAGCTTTGATTTCATTCTGTGCACAACATCAACATCAACAACAACAACATCAACAACAACAACAACAACATCAACAACAACAACAACATCAACAACATCATCAACATCAACAACAGCATCATCAACAACATCAACATCAACAACAACAACAAAAACAAAATCAACAACATCAATAACATCAACAACATCAACATCAACAACAACATCATCAACAACATCAACATCAATAACAACATCATTAACAACAACAATATCGATGAATAGATGGCTACAACAAACAAGAAAACAAGAAACATAATGAATACGGATGATTGCAACCAATAGGCACATCCATTTTCACATTCAACAGAAATGAAGAAATCAACCTTGGTCACATAATCACTGATCCAATCAAGGATTTGTACAACTGTTAGAAACTCTTTCTGAAGTACTTGGAACCATCCATTATCAAGTTAATTTAGAGATTCAAAGAGTTGAAGTGTTTTCAAGACTGACTTATGTTCCTGATGCTATTTATTGAAGTTCAAAGCCTCATCATATGCCTAATACATTCTAATCCTTTGAGTGTGATATGAACAAACAGTAATCCAAAAGTGATACACCTCATATCCAATACGTTAAGTACTCTCAAAGAGATTCTGTCCTTTATCAGAAATACATTAGGAGAAGCTTAATCTGAGGGGGAGAACTACAGTGAACTATGTCACAACATCAGTTGATCAAGAAGACATATGACAGAGAAGATCTTCAAGACAAAGTTTGGCAAGCATTATTTTAGGGGGAGTATTGTTGGGTTCAACAAGTGATAAACTAAAGCTTTCCAAACCACAATCAAAGCCAACTGAAGACCTCATCGTACAAGTTCAGAGACCAAGTTGATAAACAGAACAAAACAAACACAAGATAAAGTCAACAAGACAAAGTCAACATCAAGACCACAAGAATAGTCAAAATTAGGTCATGATGTAATAACATTATAAATAGAACAACAAGTGCCACTTGTAATGTGTGGTTCTTGCAAAGTGTGTGAGTGGCTGGTAGTTCTTAAGTGTGTGTTTTTCATGGTGTAAATCACCACCCAAGGAGAATTTCTCTCCTTTAGATGGGTTTGATGTTCATCCATCTTTGTATATGTTTCTTCATTGTAATTTGTTATTCAATATCAATGAAATCATAACATTATACATTACACACACGTCCTTGTTCTTCAATTCACACACTTCCACCCGTCTTTAATTTTGAATTTTTGGATCTGAAACTGATGAATCCTAAGATCCAGGCTCAACGAATCTGAAATATTGATTCAGCAATGAGGATACCGCCGAGCCCACCCCCGAGCCTACCCCTGAGCCTAATCCAAATAAAAGGGCAAAAACCTCAAAATCATCCTATATCACTGCTGATGATCTAGCCCTTGATATGCAAAAGGCTTTACAATATCTGATTAAAGGCAAAGAAGGGCCCACAGTTCTTGAATGTTCCAAGAAGTTGAAGTTGGTTGGGTTAGATCCAGTTGATCCTCTATTCTTGGCCGCTTTTCATATTTTTGGAGTTTCTTCGGATATGAGAGAGGCATGGATGACATTGCCACCAATTCTTGAGGTATTGAGAGGGTGGATCTCGAAGACGGCAACAAGTTTAGGATTAATAAAGTAGTTAAGAACATTGTTTGCTTCTGGTGTTGAAAACAATATTTGCTTCTTGGTTGATTATGTTTGAAAACATTATATGCTTTGGTCATGTTTAGAACTATGAATGCTTTTGGTTTGTTATGTTTAATGGTTTGTTATGCTTTTGGTTTGTTGTGTTATATTAAAACAGGATCATAATGGATTATAATAAGAAATTACTACTCGTAATTCTTATGTACGTGTATGTTCGCTTCTTTTGGAGGAGAGGTTTAAAAAGAATGCGAGACAATGACTCAGTTAAGTCGGGGCGTAAATACACGTTAGAATTATTGCAAGGAAATCCCAAACAATGCGTTGAATTGCTACGTATGTCTCGTGAATCCGTTGTCCGACTATGTGCTCATTTTAGAGTAAATTATTCATTAAAGGATAGTAAACATGTTTCGGTTGAGGAGAAGATGGCTATGTTTTTTATGATAATTGGTCATAATCAATGATACGTGATTATCAAGTGTAGATTTCAACACTTAAAGCAAACAATTCATAAATTTTTTATGAAGTGTTGGACAAAATGATGCTTTTTGCCAAAGATATGATAGTACCAACTTCTTTCAATCCAAATCCAAATATTCCGTGACATAACAAAAGACTACGACAGATTTTCAAAGGAGTGGTTGGTGCACTTGATGGAACTTTGATACATGTTGTTGTCCCTGCTAGCAAACAAGATTTATATAGAGGAAGGGAAAAGGGGATTGTTATCAAAACATATTAGCAATTTGTTACTTCAACATGATTTTCATATTTATTGTTACGGGCTGGGAAGGGGTAGCACATGATTCTAGAATATTATCAGAGGCATTATCAGATACAAATGCTCAATTCCCGTTACCACCACCAGGTATTTTAGTTGTTTGTTAAATATTTGTATCTTACTTTAATTTTCTAATTAGTTATATATGTTTACAGATAAATATTATCTTTTTGATGCCGCTTATGCACACATACGAGGATTTATGGCTCCATATCGTAATGTTAGGTATTGGCTTGGAGATTTTCGTAGGAGCCGTGCATTGACCAATAAAGAAAAATTTAACCATGCACATGCAAAACTACGAAATGTAATTGAGCATTCGTTTGGTGTCTTAAAAGCACGATTTCCTATATCGAAGAGGATGGCACCATTTACTTTGGTTACACAAAGGAACATTACGATTGCATGTTTCGCGCTACATAATTTTAAGGAAAGAGGGTTTCAGTGAAGAGTTTTTTACACAATACGATCAACCCAATGTGTCATTTCAAAATCATCATCACCACGTTGATGTTCATGAAAATAAGGTTGAAGCACATGGTACCGCATCTCGGATCGGGAATATATGACTCAATTACGAGATTAAATTGCTGAGCAATTAATGCAAAATGTGGAATAAATTATTTAAATAAAATGTATTTTTATGGTTTTATGAATATTATTGCAGTGTTGTATGACTTTTATTTAAATTTTAATGTTGAAGTACTTTTTACAGTTTAAAAATTAGGTTTATTTTCATTACAGACTATTTTTACAGTCTGCAGATGTTAAAAAACAAACAGTCTTCTTCTTGCAGACTGCAGACGTTTAATCCACCTCTTCTCCTGTAGATGTCTGCAGATGTGGTCTGCAGACTGTAGACATTTTGCTGCAGAAAAAAAAAACAACACCTAACATGTTTGAAAATGCTTGATTATGCTTGAGTTGATGTTGTTATGATGTTAAGCATGATAGAACAAACTTAGAGGGGATAAGTTATGACTGGGCTGGAAAAACACGTAGTTTTTGCGAGAGCAGTTAAGTTGTACTTTATGAAATTTGAACCTGCGAAGTTCTTACGCGAAAGGTATAGTTCTCACGTGAAAGGGAAAGTTCTTGCGTGATAGTATGTTCTTGCGCGATATGTATGTTTTCGCGAGACTAATTTGAGTTGATGTGTAGGATTTGTTTGCGGTATGGTTCTCGTGTGAAATGTTAGGTTCTCACGCGAGATGATGATGTTGTATGTTCAAGTTTTCGCATGACCTGCTATGATGTGTGATGTGTTATCTTTTCACGTTAAACGGTTTTAAAACGATATGCATATGATATGACTTTGCGTGGTATGATATGTATAGGTACGTAAAGTATTATGTAATGAAAGTAAAAGATAACGATGGTGAAAAGTGGAACGTAATGAATGAATGAAAGTCTTGCAAGCAAAATGAAGAGAGGTGCACGACCATTTTATCGTTAGCTCAACTGCGGTACGGCTTAGCTAGCCCATGAGGATGCGCTTCAGGGGTCCAATCCTTAAGATTGACGAAATGCGATGGGGTCTCTGCCGCTTTACCCCTGTACTGTGTTAGCTTTGTGCACAATGTTTGGGGGTTTATTTATAAGCTCGGCACAGTACCAGCTTTGTGCACAATGTTAGGGGTTTAGCATATTGCAGGACCTATATGAAAGTGAAGATGTTAATGAATGAAAGTACGATAACGAATGATGAATGATGATGAACGATGATGAACAATAATAAATAATTATTATCAAGATGTATGTATGATGTATGATCACGTACGAAAGTAAAGGAAATGTTTTAACGTAAAGTAAAGTATTTTATTATAAAACTAGAACTCACTCAGCGTCGCTGACTTTTGTATGCATAATAGTTGGCAGGTAATTGTTGATGCTGAGGAGGTGCAGGCATGGATGCATAAGCTACTGGGGATGATTCAAGTCTGGCATCCATATTTTTAAGAATGTTATTGTATTAATACGATTTGTGAGATGTAAATGAAACGATGTGATGATTTGACATGATTTAATTTATTAATGAAAAGTTAAATTTCCGCTGCAAAATGATGTGTTTTAAATGTTTTATGTGATGATTGACCAATTGTAAGGGTCCCAGGAACGGCGCCTTACAAATTGGTATCAGAGCTAAAGTTTAAGAGAATTTGGTAAAATATTTTCAAAACCTAAAACTTAAACTGAGAATGGGATGAAAGGGAAGGGATGCCAGTCCTAGTAGCTACATGCCTGCAGGTAAAGATTTTATGTAAACATTTTATATACGTTGATGGAAAAAGGAAGTATGTGGCGTAGATTTGGATACTAATGTAGTCAGGATAGGGAAAGCTTGGAGAATGAAGAGTAAAGTGAGCCGCTAATCACAACTGGCCATTGTAATTAGGGACTTACTATACTTGACATAATCTGATCTATTACCTTGAATGACCGTGTTGGTGTTTGAATCTTATAGTGCTTAGAGATGGATGGTGGTAGATCCTCGAAGGCTTCCTAAGGAGGAGTACGTGGTGGACGTGCTGCTGGACCGCGTGTCATGAGGAACGGGGCTAGGACTGCTGAAACGGCTCCTGAAGAGCCCGAGCTTCATCACCATGAAGGTAGGGATGAGAGTGCTAACCTAAGGGCCT
This sequence comes from Flaveria sonorensis, assembly GCA_025506505.1. Classification (NCBI taxonomy): domain Eukaryota; kingdom Viridiplantae; phylum Streptophyta; class Magnoliopsida; order Asterales; family Asteraceae; genus Flaveria; species Flaveria sonorensis. The sequence continues at coordinate 40,522,648 of CM046433.1, read as the reverse complement.
CAGTGAAGGTGGCAGTAGTGGAGGAAGTTCATCAGGCCATGCAGACAATTCTGCCGTCTGTGGTGACCGAGGTTATTAGAACCGTAAGGGAAGACGAGAGGAAGGAGAAGAAGGAAAAGAAGAATACCGCTAGGCGAGGGCCGAAGAAGGAGGTTCAAATAAAAAGGGAGCAACCAGAGACGGAGATGGTTATTTCTAGTGATGATGAGGAGGAGGAAGCTATGCAGGCGACTGCAAAGGGGTGCAACTATGGGGCATTCCAGAGATGCAAACCCCCGACGTTTGATGGGAATAGGAGTGTTGCTGCTACTCACCGATGGGTGAGGGAGATGGAGGCGGTACTTGATATTAGCGAGTGTCGAGAGGATCAAAAGGTAAAGTTTGCTACCTACTTGTTTATGGATTCGGCCTTATGCTAGTGGGACAACATTGTCCAGGGCGAGGGTAGCAGGGCAATTGGAATGATGAAGTGGAGTGAGCTAAAGAAGCTGGTGATTGAGAAGTTTTGTCCTCACAAGGAAATCGATAAGATCGAGAGAGAGTTCCTGCAGTTGGAGGTGGGAACTATGACGCACCAACAGTACACGACAAAGTTCAATGAGATGGCAAGGCTGGTGCCAGATCAGGTGACGCTTGTCACACCCCAACCTTAACGGCGGAAACGTTGAGATATGAGGGTTAAGATTGTTCATGCCACACAACACTACTTCAAAGTGTAAATATTATTAAATAACCATTTCATGTCGACATTGACATAATATAAGTCTCAAATTAATCAAACATAACATAAAATAAAAATTTAACATCAAGTTCTCATAGCATGATCTTTATTTTCTCTAGGTCCAAATTCCTAGATGATTTTATATCTTCAAAGCATTACTAAGCTTGAGCATTTCCTGAAACATGTTAAAAATATAAGGTCAACATATAATGTTGGTGAGTTCCTGTAGATTGTACATACATATATAAAATCATTTAAAAAGGCAATTCATGTCATAGGTTTTAGGACAATGCAAAGATAAATGGATAAACAAATGTAACAATCAAACGTTGACAAATATGGCCACAATGAAATTGTACAATTAGCTAAGTGTACTTGGTTCCCATTGTGATCAAGAATACGTCACCAGGAGCCGGCAATAACCTAGGCTTTAGCACCAAATAGGCTTGTCAGGCCCATAGATCTATGACGTCGCTAGGCTAGCAATAGTTAATGATTGTAGTTTACAAGTGTCAATCACATAATAATTACAGGAATCCAAATAACCATGACAAAATATAAAATGAATTGCACGAGTGTTATAAGAGTATAAACATCTTTACAAGTGTGCTTTTAATAAGATTAATATGTTTCACCCCAAATGTGTGAAATAAAATAAAATGGGGTATGGAAAACTCACATGAATTATAAGGATGAATAAATATGGAGTCTTGTACTAACGCCGAAGGTTCGTTAAAATTCAACCTAGAGAACGGCGTTTAAAGTTAAACCATAATTATTATAATTTTAACGGCTTCTCGGAAATCTACGGTTCCTTTTGGAATTTGAGGTTTTAGATAACAACGTGTTAATATAACGATTCTATTTATTTGAAAACTCATAACTCGTTTAACCAAGGATTATAAATTATCAACACAATAAATAATTATATTAGAATTTTAAATAACCAATTAAGAAATTTTGTAATAACTTCATTAGTAAAAAACTAAAATTTTATAATTAAAGAATTTATTAGAATACTATTTGATATAATATTAATTTGTAGTCTTAAATTAATTTATGACAATTGATATAGTCTTAAAATAAATTCATAACTACAATAAATGAAATATTTTTAAATATGCATGTATATAGATTTATTTTCTTCCAAATACATAATTTAAACTTGAAAATATATTTTATAAAAATAAAAGATTTATTAAATTAAAATTCTTGAGAATTTAAAAGGATTAATTTCATTACAAGTTTAAAACTAACAAGGAAATACATTTTATAACAATTTTATAATTTCCAAGGTAAAAATAAAAGGTTTATTAAGTTAAATTTCTAGAAAATTAAAAGAAAATAATTTTATTTAGATTCTGATTAAAGAATGATTTTTATATAAATTTAATAATATATTAAAATTTTATGTAAATAAAACATTCAACAAAATCATGTTTAAAACAAAAATGCAAGGGCCCGGGTTCGAACCCGGGACCTCCTGCCCACCACTCCAATGTTTAAACCGGTGGGCCAAGGCCCTGATTTGTGTTCTGAAACACAAAACAAATACCAAAATCTTTCTCATAAAATTTCCCCCAATCCATTAGTACCCTAGAATCTAAATCGAGCAAATTGAATATCAATCCGGTTATCATAATGAAATTAACCATGGGGCTTTGATTCTCCATGGTTAATAGAGTAGAATTTTGGGTTTAATTTACATGTTAAATTTGAATTGAAAGGAAACAATAGTATGGATAGCCGACGAGGTCTCGAGGAGCAAAGTCGATGTGTGCGTGTGATTTTTGAGAAATTGAGGTTACAGGGAGTTAAAAGAGGCTGTTATGATCATTTGCCCTCTAATTTTATAGCTCCAATTTGGACGATTAAGTGCCCAACGGCTATAGGATTAACCTCGGCCGTTATCATCGATTGAGGGTGTAATTTGGTCGTTTCAGGTGAAATTAATCACTCCTATTAAGTTCTAATTAATTAACCGAACGTGTAGATTTTCCATGAATGATGACGTCAATAATGATAGATTTGCCATAAGCGACCTCGACCGTAAAGGATTTTTCTAATTTAGAACGTGGCTTAGCAAGAGTAGGTTCAAACTCTAAGGACACAAAACTCTTATCCGCTCCCGAATCAAAAAGCATAGATGCATAGCAATTATTTACAAGATACATACCTCCTCAGATATAGAGCTATCATTGGTACATGGAAAAGCATGTAGGAATTTTATACAACAAAAGATCGAGTAACGAAAAAGAAAGACATACCATTCACCACTTCGTTATTTGCCTGTGCTTGATTTGCATTGATGTTGATAGCCCGTCCTCGAGCCAGTGGAACATTCCCCGCAAGTCGAGGACATTGTGGACGAAAATGACCAGTTTCGCCACAATTGTAGTAGGCTCGGTTAGCGACCATAACAGCGTTGTTTGGGGTATGATGACACGTAGCCACCAGATGCTTGTATTTCCCGCAAAGAGAGCAAATTCAGCATGGATTATTTCCCTTATGATGATACTTGCAAGTGTTGCACATCGGATGTGGGCCAGTGTACGCTCTTGCCACAGGTGCTTGGTTTGCAATGACAGCTTGCTTTTGTGGAGCATTAGGTGCTGTCACAGCAAAATTACGGGCAGGTGTGAACTTACACTTCTTACCCTTGAATGAAGGTTTAGCCTTCACCTCCTTAGTTGCTTCGTGAGTCACCTTTGTTGTTGATTTTGTACCCTTCACCGTCAAAGTACCAGCCCTTATGTGATTCTCAGTCAGCTGCGTGGTGATGTTTATAGCTCCCTCCAAGGTCATGGGCCTACTTCCCATAACAGCATCTTGAATTTATGGTGGTACTCCTTTGATGAATTTCTCAATGTTGTGGGGTACAGTATCCACCATATGCAGTAAAAGCATACTCAATTCGTGATGCCGAGTGGAGTAAGCCAAGTGGTTGCCACTATCTTGCTTGAGGTTCCAAAATTCTTCCTCCAGCTTTTGCAGTTCACTCCTTGGGTAAAACTTTTAGATCATGAAATTCTTGAATTCTTCCCAAGTGAGTGCCAAGGCAACTTCTGCACCTCGGTTTCTCTTCTCACTATTCCACCAAGTGAGTGCCCGTTGTTGAAGGACACTCACAGCATAGCGGACCTTGAGCTCTTCGGGTCACTCACTATTAATAAAAGTGTTCTCCATGCTTTTGAACCAGTCGAGAAGTCCAGTGGCTCCCTCCTTCCCACTAAAACTAATGGGTTTGCAAGAATTGAAGTGTTTGAAGGTACAGGTTCGGTGATTCCCTCCTTGGTTATTGCTGTTTTCACCTTGGCCATTGTTCTCACCCCACCATTATTCTCGTTCATGTTATTACTATTGTTAGCCAGTAGGGTGCTACTTAGTTCGGCGACCATGGTTGGGAGAACAGCAGCCATTTGCCGGGCAATCATAGCGGTGAGTTTTCGGTCGGAGCTAGCACATTTTCCATGATGACGAGACATTCTATAAAACATAAATAGAGAAGATATTAGAATTTTGGTGATAAACCAGTTCAAATAATCATAAATTTTAAAATTTATAAATGCAAACAGGATGGTTCCATTTGGTACCACATAGCTAATAGGAACATTGACACGTAGAGGTAACTTAATTCCAATTACCTTGGGGAAAATGTGTATGTTGACCATAATTTATCACTCATCCCGGAAATCCCCAGGTAAGCATAACAGGTGCCGCAGTGGGATTTATACGAAATGCTTGCCTTAGCCCGAGGGCTTTTTGCCAGGAAATCCAGAATACAGGTGTTTATGTGTCACACACTTCCCTATAGGCTATTAGAATTAAAACCTCGATGAGATTTTCAGGATTTAGACATAGTGTCTAAAGAATTTTATCCACTCGATATGATGCGTAAGATTCCACACGTAGTCGAGAATAAGTTTTAGAAAATATTAGACGTGGTAGAACTTAAGGGCAGATAATAGGAGTTAGGAAGTTGGGGTATGCAAGATTCAAGTCACACACCTAAGGCACCATTTTCTAAGTAAAGTCAAATAGCATATAAGGGATTCATCATGCAACATGTAACATCATTTGATAGGCATATAAGCAAACTTACAAGATCATAATGAATAATTCATGGGTCCCTACATTAACCATAGTTTAGGCCACCATTTCTAATAACCTAAATCCCTATAGTTATGGGCTCTGGTACCAATCTGTCACACCCCAACCTTAACAGGCGGAAACATTGAGATGTGAGGGTTAAGATTGTTCATGCCACACAACACTACTTCAAAATGTAAATATTATTAAATAACCATTTCATGTCAACATTAACATAATATAAGTTTCAAATTAAACAAACATAACATAAATAAAAATTTTAACATCAAGTTCTCATAGCATGATTTTTATTTTCTCTAGGTCCAAATTCCTAGATGATTTTATATCTTCAAAGCATTACTAAGCTTGAGTATTTCCTGAAACATGTTAAAAATATAAGGTCAACATATAATGTTGGTGAGTTCCCATAGATTGTACATACATATATAAAATCATTTAAAAAGGCAATTCATGTCATAGGTTAAAGGACAATGCAAAGATAAATGGATAAACAAATGTAATAATCAAACCTTGACAAATATGGCCACAACGAAATTATACGATTAGCTAAGTGTACTTGGTTCCCATGGTGATCAACAATACGTCACCAGAAGCCGGCAACAACCTCGGCTTTAGCACCAAATAGGCTTGTCAGGCCCATATATCTATGACGTCGCTAGGCTAGCAATAGTTAATGATTGTATTTTACAAGTGTCAATCACATAATAATTACAAAAATCCAAATAACCATGACAAAATATAAAATGAATTGCACAAGTGTTACAAGAGTATAAACGTCTTTACAAGTGTGCTATTAATAAGGTTAAAATGTTTCACCCCAAATGTGTGAAATAAAATAAAATAGGGTATGGAAAACTCACATGAATTATAAGGATGAATAAATATGGACTCTTGTACTAACGCCGAAGGTTCGTTAAAATTTAACCTAGAGAACGGCGTTTAAAGTTAAACAATAACTATTATAATTTTAACGGCTTCTCGGGAATCTACGGTTCCTTTTGGAATTTGGGGTTTTAGATAACAACGTGATAATATAACGATTCTATTTATTTGAAAACTCATAACTCTTTTAACCAAGGATTATAAATTATACACACAATAAATAATTATATTAGAATTTTAAATAACCAATTAAGAAATTTTGTAATAACTTCATTAATAAGAAATTAAAATTTTATAATTAAAGAATTTATTAGAATACTATTTGATATAATATTAATTTGTAGTCTTAAATTAATTTATGACAAATGATATAGTCTTAAAATAAATTCCTAATTACAATAAATGAAATATTTTTAAATATGCATGTATATAGATTTATTTTCTTCCAAATACATAATTTAAACTTGAAATATATTTTATAAAAATGAAAGATTTATTAAATTGAAATTCTTGAGAATTGAAAAGGAATAATTTCATTACAAGTTTAAAACTAACAAGGAAATATATTTTATAACAATTTTATAATTTCAAAGGTAAAAATAAAAGGTTTGTTAAGTTAAATTTCTAAAATATTAAAAGAAAATAATTTTATTTAGATTCTGATTAAAGAATGATTTTTATATAAATTTAATAATATATTACAATTTTCTATAAATAAAACATTCAACAAAATCATGTTTAAAACAAAAATGCAGGGGCCCGGGTTCGAACCCGGGACCTCCTACCCACCATTCCAATGTTTAAACAGGTGAGCCAAGGCCCTGATTTGTGTTTTGAAACACAAAACAAATCCCAAAAGCTTTCTCATAAAATTTCCCCTAATCCATTAGAACCCTAGAATCTAAATCGAGCAAATTGAATATCAATCCGGTTATGATAATGAAATTAACCATGGGGCGTTGATTCTCCATGGTTAATAGAGTAGAATTATGGGTTTAATTTACCTGTTCAGATTGAATTGAAAGGAAACAATAGTATGGATAGCCGACGAGGTCTCGTGGAGCAAAATCGATGTGTGCGTGTGATTTTTGAGAAATTGAGATTACAGGGAGTTAAAAGAGGCTGTTATGATCATTTGCCCTCTAATTTATAGCTCCAATTTGGTCGATTAAGTGCCCAACGGCTATAGGATTAACCTCGGTCGTTATCATCGATTGAGGGTGTAATTTGGTCATTTCAGGTGAAATTAATCACTCCTATTAAGTTCTAATTGATTAACCGAACATGTATACCCAATTAATTTGATGATTACAATGATTAAAGTGTACAAATAGATTTGAGGTTTGATGGAGTTCGGTTTCGAGTTCTAAGACGCATTTAAAATCAAATTAACACATGTCTCCGTATACGAAATGGGTTCGCGAAGTGTTTGAGGCGATTTGGGGTTCAAAAGTTAAATTTTTGGGGTGGTTTTAGGCTCGCCGGCGCTGCGCAGAAGCTTCGCCGGCCGGCGGCCGGAAAACGAAGGGGGGGGGGGGAGGGGGTTGGTTTTGAGTTTTATAAAAATTTACAACTTTGGTCCCTGTAGTTTGAAAACTTTCCAATTTAATTTTCTTTTTGTTTATAACTTTAAAACTTTTAAACTTTTATTAATGATAATTATTTTTATAATTCTCATGATTTTTATAAAAATTTAACCTTGTCATATTTGTTTTAAATTTTAGGGCTCAAGATTACCTTTTAATAAATATTCATTTGTTTGCGTAAAATGATTATATACATATATACATTTATAAGTTTACACCTAGCACTTTATTAATTTAATTATTAAATAAGTTGTGAATTTTACAATTTACATTGTAATTTAAGACTATTCGATATGCACAAAATAAACCCTCATAATTGTTTAAATAACATAAACAGCTCGTATAAGAGGTAACGGAAAATAACATACAATTAACAAACATACTAGAGGTCACAACGCTTGTGTCATGAAGGATTAAGAGATACATCCAAGGTCCGCCAGTGGATATCCACAGACATCTAATCGCCGCTCGGCCAGGTACGTTCAGGTCGGTGGTTGATCTGGCGGGGAGACTGTATGACGAGCGAGAGGCGGTGCTGGTGGTGGATGCGAAGAAGAATGGGGCAATGATAGGAATGGGAATCGGAAACGGTATAACAGTGATGGTTTCATGGCTGGAGGTAAGAAGATGAGGGTGGATGATCGGAAGGCGTTAACAGGGGGAGAGAAGGCATGCAAGCAGTGTGGGAAGTAACATGCCGGGGAATGTAGGTGGGGATCAAATTGTAGGAACCTCTGAAGTTAAAAGGCTGATGCAACCAAAGGATACCAAAACAACCAAGTTTTCCAACATGCACTTCGGAACAATGGTGAACTAGCTTCGAAAGCTTTTACACACTCAGAAATATGCTAAGTGTAAAATCTTTCGAAGCCAAAGTTCAGAAAAAACTGCTGCGGAAGCTTTACACTTAACTTGGAAAATATTCTAAGTGTAAAGTCTTCCGAAGCCAAAGACTCAACTCTTCCGTAGTTAAAGATGAAGTCTTCCGAAGCTTCAAAGACAAAGTCTTCCGAAGCTGTTTACAAGACAAGACTGATTTCTTCTGAAGAGAGAGAAAAGATTCCTTTTTCATCAACTTTATCATAAAGCAACCTACTTTCTGCTACATGCTTTGGTGGTTCACCTGCTATCACTAGTTGGTGAAACTTCCATGCTTTGTGATAAAGAAGATAAGGTCTTCGCCTGCAAGTTTCTCTTTTTGTTCCTTTTGGCTTTTTGTAATAGGAAAAGTCAGTGAGCTATGGCATGTCATAGTCACTAGTCAAAAAGACAATCTGCCTTGTTGACTTTAGATTGATCTTGTTGTCTAGACTAGTCATTTCCAACTATCTTTTTGTATATTGACGGTTGTAGGATGTAGTATAAATAGTCTCCGGTTCATGCACTCAAAACATACTTGTACAACACTTGTAATAGAACTAGGGAGCAATATACAACTTTCTTGAAAACTTAATCTTGTGTTCTTGTTCTTGTTCTTGTTCTTGTTCTTGTTCTTAAACAGTTTTACTTGTGTTTGTCTTGTATCTTCAGTAAAAGTTTACAGTTTCCTATTTGAATTGTTAAGTGGTTTAAGATCTCTCCTCAGTGTGAAACTAAGTGTTAAGTACCCTTTAACGGTCCTGCAATTGGTATCAGAGCATTCCAGGCTCTTGATTGTAAGATCTCACCATCTTTAATCCTCTTAGCTTGACACATCACTTAACTCTTCAAATGGCAGCTGGAAAGGCTGATATGGAATCTGGAACTATAACAAAGTTCCCACTGATCACTCCTGAGGATTTTGACACTTGGTGCCAAAGAATGGAAGGCTTCATCAAGTCTCAGGATTCCAGGATGTGGGAGTCTGTTGTCGATGGACCTCATGTACCATCCACCTCTTCAGTTGCTGCTGGTGGTGGCATGATACCGAAGGAGAGGGCTGACTTTTCTAATGAAGACTGGAAAAGGATTGATATTGAACAGAAAGCCATGACAACCCTCCAAACTACTCTCCCAAACTCCATCTACCTAGGTTTCAAGAAGTGCAAGATAGCTAAACAGCTATGGGATGCACTGAAACTGATGTATGAGGGGTCCAATGAAGCCAAGGAGAACAAGAAGGACCTCCTGAAGCAGCAGTTTGAAAACTTCACCTTCAAGACAGGTGAAATCATGACTCAACAATATTTCAGGTATGTTGAGATTATGGATACTCTAGCTGATGTTGGAGTAACTATTGAGAATTGGGATATTGTTAGGAAGTTCATGTCCTCTCTTCCTAGATAATGGACACACTACTGTGTGGTTATTAAGAGGACTAAAAACCTCAAGACCCTTACTTTCACTGAGTTGTATGGGATACTCAATGGATACCAGATGGAGATGAACATGCCAAACTCATCTGGTAACTCCAATACTCACCAAAGTTCAGCCCTTCATGTGGGTGAAAGGGATAGTAGAGAACCACAACATCATCTTATCTGCTACCCTGAAACTTCACAAAAGGGTCCTTTCATCACCTTCCCAGAGACACCCAGAGAGAGCTACATCCAAGGAAGTCCCTTCCAAGAGACAAGCACCTCTCAAGCCTTTGTCTCTACTGATGAAAGTTCATGCAACTTTCTCTTCACTCTTGAAGACCTGGATTGTATCCATCCAGATGATCTAGAATACATGGAGATAGTCCAGCAGATGGCTCTTCTCACTCACAAAGCCCAGAATCTCTACAAGAAGATAGGGAGAAGGTTTCCCAGCAATGCTACCAGTGGCAAGTTTGGACTGTACAAGAGCAAAGTGAAGTGTTACAACTGTAATCAGATGGGTCACTTTGCCAGAGAATGCAAGGCACCTAAGTCAAATGGTGGCCAAGCATCATCCAGGCCAAACTACATAAATGGAGGGCACCAGAATGAGAAGCCAAGATAGCAAGCTGCTGTTGCTGTTGAAGAAGGAGGCTTTGACTAGAGCTTTCAGGCTGAAGCTGCTTCACCAAACCAGGCACTCATGGCTGACCATGATGAGGCTAAGGTACTAGAACATCTTTGCTCTCCTGAATGTATTGCTAAAGTGAATAGATACAGGTCCTACAACTTGGAAATGAGATCTGATATTGAGTCCTTGAATATCCTAAAAGCTGATTTAAAAGAGCTGAAAATGACTTTAAACTTACGATAGAAGATCTAGAGAAAACAATTTCAACTCTTAAACATGAGCAGACAAATTACAGGGCTCAAATTAAAGATCTCATTACCAAGTCGACTGAATGGCAGGCTGAGCTTGTGATCAGCAAAGCCCGGGCTGAAAAATGTGTTCCTGAAGAACATTATATCCTCATCTTTGCATGCAAAAGTCTGTTATCAGAATAAGTAGGGACTGGGATCTACTGAGATACCTCCTTCACACACTCTATTATCTGTAAGATCTCCAAGGTGTGGAACTGGTGAAGATGAGCTTCCCCTCATAGACCATAGTGTTGAATAGGATAAAGAGGAGATGGTGAGGGATGACTCTGAAATGAGTGAGAGAGTCAATCCGAAAAGGGTCACCATGCTCCCGAGGAGAGTAAGAAGGCTGGTATGACAAAGACAAAGAGGAAGAACTTGATCAGAAGAGCAAAGAGAAGATAAAAGAAGGCTCAAGAGATCAAGTGTTTATCTCTACAGGGTTTGAAGTGGTAAAGGCTGGGGAATCAACTACAAACTCTAGTACCAGGAGTTTTAGCACAGTTCCAACTCATTCCAGCAAAGAGAAGGCTGAATTGCTCTGTACCACTACTATATAGTCTAAACCATCCTCCTCCAAGAGCAAGTCTCTACCTAAGAGAATTGCTGCATCATCTGTGAAGAAGAAGCTAGAGAAAGAAAGTGTTCAAGTTCAGTCTTGCTCTCAAAAGAAGACTCCCAGAAAGAAGCAAATGGAATGCATCATGTGTGGCAGTACATCCTATCTGGCTAAAGATTGTATCTACAATCCTAAAAGCACTATCAACATGTTTAAAGAGAAAGATTCTGGGAAGATGAAGGAAAAGCTAGCTTCGAAAGGAAAATCTATTTCCTTCGAAAGCTCCAAAATGAAGAAGAAGGCAAGAAAAAAATTGTCATCGGAAGAAAATTTGGTCTCGGAAGACAGGAATGCTTCCGAAGTACTGAAGCTTGCTGTAGTGAAAGCAGGATCTTTCAAAGGTCTAGTCTCCAATTCCGAAGCTGCAAAAGCTTCCGAAGCTTTGAAGGTCAAGCCAAATTTTCCAAAGATGGTGTGGAAGATGAAGGAGGACCGTACGACTGAAGATTCTTCATCAGCAAATGATCCTTAGAGTTTGAACATAGGATCACTTACTGTTTCATTGCCTTCAACTCATTTTAACTCCCAAGACCAATGAGGCTTGGGTTTCCAAATGTAACTAAATCATTTCTTTTGTGCAGGAATAGCCAAAGGCAAACAGAAATGTGTGGATCATTGATAGTGGTTGCTCCAGGCACATTACAGGCAATGAGTCATTACTTCAAAACTTTGAGAAGTTTGATGGAGGGCCAGTTGCTTTTGGAGGAGATGCAGGAGGTTACATCACTGGCAGGGGCATGGTCTCAAATGGTAAGCTTAGCATTGAAAAGGTAAATTTTGTCAAGGAGCTTGGATACAATCTTTTGAGTGTGTCCTAATTTTATGACCAAAAACATCACATGCTCTTCACTGAGCATGAGTGCATTGTTCTCAAGCTTGGGGTGGTTATTCCTCAGGAGTACATTCTGCTTAGAGCCCCCAGGAGGGGAAACATGTACAAGATGGATCTGCAAGAAACAACTCCCTCTGGAGAAGTGTCTTGCTTTTTATCTAAAGCAAATAGTGATGAGTCTTTCCTCTGGCATAAAAGAATGTGACATGTAAACTTCAAAAACATGAATAAATTAATTAAAAATGATTTGGTAACTGGAATGCCAAAGAAAGAGTTTACAAGTGATGACCATTGTGCTGCATGCCTGAAAGGGAAGCAACACAAAGTGTCTCACAAGCCAAAGGAAACCAACTCCATCACTACTCCCCTACACTTGTTACATATGGATCTGTTTGACCCCACGGGTGTTGAGTCTAGGAAGGACCTCTTATTTTTTACTGATCACAGATGATTTCATAAGATTCACTTGGGTCTTCTTCCTTAGAACTAAGGATGAGACTCCTGAGATCTTGAAGAACTTCATTCTAAAAATTGAGAATCAATGTGATCACAAGGTCAAAATCATAAGATGTGATCAGGGAATAGAATTTAAAAACCAAAACCTTGATACATTTTGTGATGAAAAGGGTATTTCAAGACAATATAGTGCTCCCAGGACTCCTCAGCAAAATGGTGTTGCTGAGAGGAGAAACATGACACTTATTGAGGCTGCTAGAACCATGTTGTCTGACTCTAAAGTACTTATCACCTTCTGGGCAGAGGCTGTTAACACAGCCTGCTATGTGCAGGACAGAGTTTTAGTAGTTAAGACTTATGGTAAGACTCCTTATGAACTGTGGAACAAAAGGAGACAATTCATTGGTTTTCTCAGAACATTTGGATGTCCTTGCACCATCTTGAATACCAAAGATCAAATAGCCAAGTTTGCTGAGAAATCAGATGATGGACACTTTGTTGGATACTCATCTCAAGCTAAGGTTTATAGAGTATACAATCTCAGAACTAGAATCATTGAGGAGTCAGCCAATGTGACTTTTAATGAACACATACCCTGTGTGAAAGGTTCTGGTCTGGATTGGCTGTTTGATCTTGATTTAGTTACCAACTATTTTAACAAGTCTTGTGAGAATGTTTCAGGATCTATAGATAACAGATCAGCAGAAGATCATGATCTAAGATTTGAGCTGAGAAGACCAACTAAGAAGACTACTTCAGCTCCAATGGTAACTAACCCAGCAAGTGAAGCTCCTATCAGCACAAGCATGACAAATACAGCTGATTCATCTGAGGTGCCTTCAAATTCCAGCTCAGAGGCTCCAAATCCAGGTGAAAGAACTTCAAATGCAAGAAGAATTGGAGATGGTGACAGAGATCAAGAATTTCTTGATGCTGATAACCAACCCATTGAAGACAACATGAATGATGTCACACACTCATTGGATCAAGTTTCTCTTGATAAGTGTGCTGATGTGGTGGGAGACAACTCATTGCCATATCAGAATTTTTGAAATTTAGATCTGTCTAACCAACTTACTGTGATCTCTCAACTTTAGATCCCCAAGTCACATCCCACCACAAACATCATTGGAAATGTTGACTCAGGGGTAAGAACAAGAGGACAAACTCATGACAGCCATGTTTGTCTACATTCTTGTTTCTTATCCCAGATAGAGCCTAAGAAGGTTGATGAGGCTTTGAAGGATGGAAGCTGGTTTGAAGCTATGCAAGATGAGCTGCTTCAAATCAAAAGACAGAAGGTGTAGAACTTATGCCCTCTTCCTCAAGGGAAAAGTGTTATAGGAACCAAATAGGTATTCAGGAACAAGAAGGATTATAGAGGGATTATCATCAAGAACAAGGATAGACTGGTTGTCCAAGGATACACTAAAGAAGAAGGGATTGATTACACTGATGTCTTTGCTCCAGCTGCAAGACTTGAAGCTGTAAGAATATTTCTGGCTTATGCTGCATCCAAGGATTTCAAGGTCTACCAGCTTGATGTGAAATGTGCTTTTCTCTATGGGGTGATTGATGAAGAAGTTTATGTCAAACAACCACCTGGATTTGAAGACCCAAATCATCCTGATTATGTCTGCAAGCTTGATAAAGCTCTATATGGATTGCATCAAGCTCCAAGAAAGTGATATGAGACACTATCAACATATCTCTGTCAACATGGATACAAAAGAGGTAATATTGATGGGACTCTCTTCATCAAAGAAACCGGAAATGACACACTGCTAGTTCAAATATATGTAGATGATATCATCTTTGGTTCAACTAATCCAAAGCTCTGTAAAGACTTTGAGATGCTGATGAAGAATAGATTTGAAATGAGTGCCATGGGGGAACTCAGTTTCTTTCTAGGAATTCAAGTGAAGCAGGTTGAAGAATTAGTCAGTTAAAGTATGTACGGGACATACTTACAAGATTCAAGATGACTGACTATAAGGTTGCAAAGACACCCATAGCAAGAAACCACTCCCTTGGTCCTGATCTTGAGAGGGAGTGTGTTGATGAACATCTCTACAGGGCTATGATTGGGTCACTTATGTACCTTACTGCTAGCAGGCCTGATATCATGTTTGCCACATGTATATGTGCAAGATATCAAGCCAACCCCAAGATGTCACACCTAATCATTGTCAAAAGGATTCTCAGATACCTCAAAGGTGCTCCAAATCTAGGCTTTTTGTATCCAAAGAATTCAGACTTTAATCTATATGCTTATACAGATAGTGACTATGGTGGCTGCAACATGACTGCAAAGTCTACATCTAGGGGATGTCAATTCCTTGGTGGAAGGATAGTCTCTTGGCAGTGCAAGAAGCAATCATGTGTGTCTGCATCAACTGCTAAAGCTGAATACCTTACTGCTGCAAGCTGCTGTGCTCAAGTGCTTTGGATTCAGAATCAGATGCTAGACTATGGATTCAACTTTAAGGAGACTCCCATCCACATAGACAACAACAGTGCCATCTCTATTACAGAGAATCTTATGCAGCACTCAAGGACCAAACACATCAATATCAGGTATCATCTGATTAAGGATAATTTTTAAAAAGGATTGATCAAACTAATCAAAGTTAACACAAATGAACAATATGCTGATCTATTCATAAAGGCATTTGATGAACAGAGATTTAAATATCTTGTATCAGCTATTGGGATGATTAACATTGAATAGATTTTCTTTAACAACTTAATCAACTTTATTTCTTAAAATTATGTGTCCTAAGTTGTCTATTAGATCACCTGATAAGCCTTGTTCTCTTTGGAAGAAAATTAACTTTTAACTGATATTCCTTAGATTTGTGAAAATTTCTCTTCGAAAGAACTCAAATTGCCTTCGGAAGAAATTTATGTCTTTAATTCATTTAATAGCTTATCTAAGATTTACATTCGGAAGAAATTCTTGGGTATCTTCTGAAGCTTAAATTTTTATATAAGCGCTTAAATGCATTCAAAGAACAAATATCTTCCGAAAGCAACTAAGTCTCGGAAGACTTATTCACTTCTTCCAAAGCCAAATTTTTAGAATTCTTTGAAATATCTTCTGAAGCTAAAACTGCCTTCGAAAGCTTTGCTACAAAGCTTCCGAAGCCAAAATTGCCTTCGGAAGTTTTACAGCTTCCAAGAAACTAACCTTTTGGGCGCACTTTTTCAGAAGTAGGACCCACTTGCAGATTTCAAAGTTTATCTTTTTGTCATAACTTTGTCTCAAATCCACAGCATATATCTTCCAAACGGTTCTATTTCGTCTCTCTACTCTCACTAATCCTTACCCTAAATTAACCCCCAATATTCATCTTCTTCTTTCTTTCTTCACTGTAAAGCTTCCTCAAATGGCCAACCTTAATCGTCGCAACGACCCTGATTTTTCCATGCACCTACACAGGCAACACAATCAAGTTGCCCTGTTAAACTCTGAGAACGATCCAAGCTTCTCAGATGTGTGTAGGTATCTTTCTTTGTCTCATTACTTCACCTCCCTTATAATCGATCCTCATCTCTATGAGGATCAGTTGCTCGAGTTTTGGCGGACCTGTCAAGAGGTCACCATGGACGGGGAGAAGGCACTGTCTGCCACAGTGCAGGGGAGGACGCTTTTCATCACTCCAGCCATTATAAACACCCATTTGCAGCTGGATGATAAAGCAGGTGAGCTGTCCTTTCCAAAAGCTCCTGTCAACCAATCCTTTGCGCAGATGGGCTACAAAGATGACTTTTCGGTCAAGACCTTTAGGAAGGGGAAGGTCTCATTCCAATGGAAATACCTCCTCCATGTAGTCATACATAGCTTATCTAATAAGCATGGGGGATGGGACCAGATTCTAGAAGACCTTTCCTTCATTGTCCATGGGATGGTACAAGGGGTCAAATTCAGGTACTCTTAATTTGTATTTACAAACTTACTTGCAAATTTGGACTCCTTAGAGTATTACATGTTTCCCCGATATGTTCAACACATTCTCAACTATGAATTGGGACCACAGTTGAGGGGAACAGGTAATATTCTTAAACTTGCACACATGAGGCCCGGTATTTTCAAGATTTTGAAAAAGCCAACTGTCGGCTTCTCAGGGGTACAAACAGCCCTTGTCCCAAAAATGTTTGAGCTCATTGCTCAGGGTGACATCCTAGCAGCACCAGCTAGTGATGAACCAACACTCTCTACCTCTCACCCACCTTAAACACAGCCTACCATCACTATCACCTACCAAAGAAAATCCAAGCGAACCCCTGCACTTGCTATTGGGCATGTGCAGGCCCCCATATCAGAACCCATACAGGAGGAAGTGGAATCCAGAGCTCCTACTTTCCCTGAGGAGGAGACCACTCCCATCTTTCAAACAATCAGTGATGAGGTTCCTCATGCTCAGCCTAATGAGCTCACAGCCCCACAAAAAGCCTTAAGCCATCACTTTGAGTCTCAACACTCTAGTGATCAACCTTTAGAGGAAAGCTACCATCCTCAGCCTCTTGATTTTAACCACCCCATTCTCAGCCTTAACTTCTATTCTAATGAAGATTTGGGCTTTAGTGAGTACCATGAGTCTCTCCTTTCTTCCCACACTCAAGGAGAGATGAGTGCTCATGTTTCACCCGTTTCTAGCCCACATCAGCTACCCATAACTGAGGTGGATCTCTCTGAATCTATTCAGGAGATCCATATGGCAGAGGCTATCACTGTTGCCAGTGATAACATCACTAGGACCTCTACCATGGCAACCCAGCCTCTTGACACTTCTCTGGAAGCTGTCATTGGGAAGGGGAAATCCAGCAGCCAAGAAACCCATGCTGGTGATGAAGAAGAAGACTTAGGTCCAATTCTCTCATCCCCCAATGATTCTTCATCTAAAGATGAGGGGAGTCTGCAACACAAGGTGCACAAACTTTCAAATCTTTGCACCTACTTTGTGTCTAAGATAGCTCACCTAGAATCTCAGGTGACTATCTTACTGAAGAGGGTCAATGACCAGCAACTTGAGATCATCGATCTCAAGGGCAAGTTAGCTGAGAGACCCATGAGGACAACTCATCTAGATCCACAAGAACCTGTAGATGTCATGGATCAATCTCCCAGCTCACCTATGCAAGAGGGTGATGCTACCAAAAAGGGGGAGAAAATTCTAACAATCACAGAACCTGGGAGTTCTTCCGAGAGTATGGACATAAAGGAATAACCATCCTCTCTTGTAGATGTTCATACTCAGCAACCTCCTGTAGACAGTGATCTACAATTGCTCATACAACCACTGTTTGAGGAGGGAATGCCAAGAGCAATGTCTGCCCCTTCTGAAAACCCAATCTGGGCTTAGGGGAATGATTGTAATAGGAAAGCTCTTGTGATCTCCAGAGCTCAGGGTCAACTATAAGTCCTTAACATTTTAAACCTGAGTTTCTATGAGAGCATCAACTTGGTAGATCCGCCCCTTGTCAATCCAAGTAATAACAGACAAGCAGCAAGGTTGGCAGAAACAATCCAAGACAGGGTGCTAGAGGAGTTTAAATTGAGATCAAAACTATATAGATAGAGGCTAGCAAGCGAGATCTTTGGTCAACTGGATGTTGAGGTAGACCCGAAGATTAGCTTCAAAGGGAAAACCTTGACTGAAGGCCCAGAGGTTGAACCTGTGAACCTTGAGACAGGATCTCCCTCTACACCCATTACCCTTAGTGAAACACCAGCTGGTGATGGTGTTTCATAACCTCTCTTTGGCCAGAGCTTGACAGTTGAACCAAGCAATGAAGGTCAAAGCTCTCTCCAGCCTGAGTCACCAAAGCCTGTGGTCAACAAAGGCAAAAGGAAAATGAATCCTGAGGAGATTGAGGAGGAGAGGAGAGAGAGGAAGAGGAAGCTGAGGGAAGAGAGTTCAAGTGGTTCCCCAAGGTTTACGGAAGCTGCAATCAGGGCTGCCCCCAAGCTAAACACTCAGGAAGATGATTTTAGGGCAGCCAGGCTAAATTACCTGGGAACTAGAAATTATAATGTAGATGAACTCATTTCTCTCCCCTTGGATGAAGTAAATGAACTGGCTGACATTGAATTGTCAAAGGAGAGGAAGGAAGCAGAGGATGCAGCCTTAACCCCCAAACACAAGGAAGAAATGAGGAGAAAAAGACTCTAAAAAAACATTCCTGTCCTCTCCCCAGTTCAAGAAAGTCCTGAGCCAGAGACTGTGGCCACTGAACAACCTCATGTAGCTACTGAAGAAGAAAGACTAAAGATGATCAGCTACCTGAGTGTCACAGGTCTCTATCAGGCAGATGAACTTCTTCCCTTACCATCTGAGTACATATTGTTTGAATATAATAAGTAGATGGAAGAAAAGGCTAAAAGAGAAAAACAAGCCGAGAAGAAAAGATTAAGGGAAGAAGCTGCAAGATCCAGGGCCATCATCCATAAAAGCCAAAAGAAGTTTGCTGACAGACAAAGGATGATGAGCTTCTTGAAGCTGTATGGATTCTCCGAAAGAAGGATTGGCCCTATGTCTCTATCCATAATGGATGAGCATATCAGGGTAATCAAGCAGAAGATTAAGAAGGGAGAGCTGGTGGACTTGCATTCTCCACCAAGTCTAGCTCAACCTGAAGTTGAGGTGAAGGTTGAACCCACTGAGACAACACAACCTGAACCTGGAGCTGCATCTCAGCCAATTTCATCTTTTGATCCATAGCTGGGTACTCCTCACACCCCCTCTGAACTTGTGAGAGAGGAGATCCCAACTGAGAGGGACTCTACTGAACAACCTGGTACTCAAGACCAGTCCCCTCAGTTAAAATCATCTGGGAGGAGAAAGTGGATGGCTAGAAGATCAACCTCAAAGAAGAAGAAAAGAAAGGCATCCTCCTCCTAACCTCAGGAAGAGTCAGAGCTTCCTGAGGAAGTGTATGAAGAGGCTGCTCACCAAACTCTTATGATAGTAGAGCCTCTTGTTATTGGAAGACCCATTTTGTCTTGGAGTTATGATGAAGACTCAGACAAATGGTATGTCATAAGAGATCAGGAAGGCATGCATGTCTATTCATCTACAAACATGCTCAATCATCCTCTGCATGATCTCTTTGACATGAGAAGGATCTATGTTAGTCTGAAGGATCCAGATCTTATGATGAAGAAAGGTATGCTGAGGATCCTAATGTGGACTATCAAGATCTGAAGAACTTCTCTGTTTTGGTAGCATCAGCCTAGGGGGAGTTTGTAGGAACCTCTGAAGTTAAAAGGCTGATGGAACAAAAGGATACCAAAACAACCAAGTCTTCCAAAATGCACTTAAGAACAAAGCTGAACTAGCTTCGGAAGCTTTTACACACTCAGAAATATGCTAAGTGTAAAATCTTCCGAAGCCAAAGTTCAGAAGAAACTGCTGCGGAAGCTTTACACTTAATTTGGAAAATATTCTAAGTGTAAAGTCTTCCGAAGCCAAAGACTCAACTCTTCCGTGGTTAAAGATGAAGTCTTCCAAAGCTTCAAAGACAAAGTCTTTCGAAGCTGTTTACAAGACAAGACTGATTTCTTCTGAAGAGAGAGAAAAGATTCATTTTCCATCAATTTTATCATAAAGCAACCTACTTTCCGTTGCATGCTCTGGTGGTTCACTTGCTATCACTAGTTGGTGAAACTTCCATGCTTTATGATAAAGTAGATAAGGTCTTCGCCTGCAAGTTTCTCTTTTTGTTCCTTTTGGCTTTTTGTAATAGGAAAAGTCAGTGAGCTATGGCATGTCATAGTCACTAGTCAAAAAGGAAATCTGCCTTTTTGACTTTAGATTGATCTTGTTGTCTAGATTAGTCACTTCCAACTATCTTTTTGCATATTGACGGTTGTAGGATGTAGTATAAATAGTCTCCGGTTCATGCACTCAAAACATACTTCTACAACACTTGTAATAGAACTAGAGAGCAGTATACAACTTCCTTGAAAACTTAATCTTGTGTTCTTGTTCTTATTCTTGTTCTTAAACAGTTTTACTTGTGTTTGTCTTGTATCTTTAGTAAAAGTTTACAGTTCCCTATTTGAATTGTTAAGTGATCTAAGATCTCTCCTCAGTGTGAAACTAAGTGTTAAGTACCCTTACCCGGTCCTGCACAAATCCCTGCTTTAAGTGTGGGAAGGAGGGCCACAGTGCGAGAGATTATGGAGGAGTGAAGTGTTACAACTGCGGTGAGGCAGGGCATTTGAGCAAAGACTACAAGAAGTCGAGGGCTGAGAGCTCAGGGGCAAAGAAGGGGATTGAGAAGGAGAAGAAGGGGCAAAGGGCGAAGGCCAGGGCATTCACTATGACCCGGGAGGAGGCTAGGGTGGACCCCGATGTTGTTTCAGGTACATTCCTAGTAAACCAAACTTGTGCGTCTGTGATTTTTGATTCTGGTGCTAGTAGGAGTTTTATTTTGGCTGCCTTCAATGATAAGTTGCCCGTTAGGAGTAA